>PVKB01006653.1:0-55483 GCA_004027205.1 Ctenodactylus gundi
GGGCCTGGGGCGGGCCCCTCCTCCCATTTCCCGGAGGGAAAGGACTATCCAAATTGAAAGGATTACCCAAATGGTCCCGTCTTGATTTACACTCATTAGCCCAATGTTTACCTCTATTCCAGTGAGGGCACAGTCCGGGCTGTTTTCGATTTCAGAGGTACTTTCCCAGCCCTCAAGATATCTTTTAAAGCACCCTCCAAGCGGACACGAGACGTCTCCGAGCCCATCTTATAAATAGCAAATACTCCGCTGCTCCACCTGCAGACCTCCCCGCTAAGAGGGATGCGTTGCAATACCTGCAAACTTTATTCTCCACTGCTCTACCGCAGACCTCCCCCCACTAAGCAGGATGCGTTGCACTACTGCAAACTTTACCGAGAATCCCGGGTTTCGGCACCACTTGTGGTGTCTTCCACCGGCAAAGACGGCACACGGACTCCCTCGATCGTGGAACATTGACTCTACTCGACTCTCTTTAGTCCGCAAAGCCCAAGTTTAAATACCCTTCCATACCCACATTAGCATACAAGCAATCTAATAGGCTACACATTAGCATACAAGCAATCTAATAGGCTGACAAACTCTCCAGACCCATCACCCCACCCCGGGACCTCCTCCTTAGAACAGTCCCGTGGTTCAACACCTGATCCAAATTTCAAGCAGAACACCTGACTTAAATTCCAGACAGTAAATGCTTCTTCGTGGAAAGGAACGTGGCCAAGGTCTGCAATGCTGAGGCTCTTGGGGCCTGAGGGCCCCAACACTGGGGAATAGAACCCGGGGCCTTCTGCTTGCTAGGTAAGCATTCTGACCTCCAAGCGATTTGATTTACATGCCTAGCTGATTTACGTTCCTCTAAGGCAACCCCCGGGTCACGGCTCGGCTCGTGCGGGTCTGAGGCCTTGGGAAGACTGGACGCCAGGACAGAAGGGTGGTGAGCAGGAGGTAAGCATGAGTGAATCTCCACCTCCTGTCAACACACTCCTGCAGAAAACTGTCTTTTCGTTTTGTTTGCCCATTTTTTGATTGGTCTTTTATTTATTATGTCTTTTTTGGTTCTTTTATATTCTGGATATTAATCCTCTGTCTGAGGAGTAGCTAGCATTTTTTTTCCCATTCCATTGGTTCTGTTTTCACTCTGTTGATTGCTTTCTCTGCTGTGAAGAAGAGTTTTCATTTGATTTTTTTTTATTATTCTTAGTGTTAGTTCGTATGCAATATGTGTTCTTTTTCAGGACATCTTCGCATACGTCTGTGTCTTCCAGGTTTGTGTCCAATTTCTCTTCCAGCAGATTCAATGTTTCTATTTTATTTTTTTCAATGTTTCTCTTTTAATATCTAGATCTTTGGTCCATTCTGATTTGATTTTACCACAGGGTAAAGATTTCTGCGTGTGAATAACCAGTTTTCCAAATGCCATTTGTTGAAGAGTAGGTTATCTTTATTCCAGCATATGTTTTTGGCTTCTTTGTCAAAGATCATCTGGCTGAGGGTGCTCGGAGTTGTCTCTGAATCTTCAATTCTGTTCCGTTGGTTCACTTGTCTTTTTCAGTGCCAATACCATATGTTTTCTTTTTTTAAAATCCCTGTTGCTTTGTAGTATAACTTGACATCTGGGATTGTGATGCCTCCTGCTTTGTCTTGTTGCTTAGATTGCTTTGGAAATTCTGGGTCTCTGCTGGTTCCAAATAAATTTTAGTATTGTTTCTTTCTTGTTCTGTGAAAAATACCAGTGGTATTTTGATTGGAATTGCATTGAATCTGTATGTAATTTTTGGCAGTGTGCCATTTTGACAATATTGGTTCTGTCTATTCAGGAACAAGGAATGTCTTTTCTATCTTCAGTGTCTTCTCTCTCTTTTTCTCAGAGTACTACGGTTTCACTGTAAGGTCTTTCACTTTCTTTACTTGGTTGATTCCTATTTCTTTCATTGTTTGAGGCTATTGTGAATGGGATTTAAAAAATTTCTTTCTCAGTAATTTCATTGTTTTCATACAGGAATGATACTGATTTTTGTGTATTGATTTTGTAACCTGCAACTTGGCTGAATTTATTAGTTCTGTGAGGTTTCTGGTGGAGTATTTGGGGTCTTCTACGTAAAGAATCATGCACCTGCAAATATAGTGTGATCTTTTCATATATATATATGTATGTATGTATGTGTATATATGTATGAAATAATACATATGAAGATTATACTCACACATTTATGCTCACATGTACTCACACATACACATACATGCACATGTCATTTAGAAATTTCTCTTGCCTAAGGTTTCCAGTATGATGTTGTACTAGGGTGATGAAAGTGGCATTCTTGCTTCATTCCTGATGTTAGGGGAAATGATTTCAATTCTTTCCTGGTTAGCATGATTTATGCAGTACAATAGTGATAAATGGCTTTTATCAGCTTGAAACAAGGTCCTTATATACCTATTTTTATCATGGGGAGATATTGAATTTTTTGCCAAGGCTTTCTGTGTGTCTAGTAAGATGATTATGTGATTTTTGTCCTCATTATTGTTTGTGTGATGTATTGTATCAATTGATGTGCATAAATTAAAGATAACTTGGTCAATAGCTATATGATATTTTTAATAATTTGATACATTCTCTTTGTTAGTATCTTGTGGAGAATTTTTGCATATATAGTTTGTCTAGTTACTTTCTCATTGCTGGGACAGAATACTTGACATCCACAGTTTTAGGGAGGAAAAATTTATTTTGGTTCACAGTTTTGGAAGTTCAGTCTGTTTATAGGTAAGCAGTTGAAAATGGTGGAATCACACGGTGGGGCTGGAGCCAGAGATAGAGCTCCTCATACCATGGCAGAACAGAGCCATGTGCAGGAGAAAGGGCAGAACCCACACACAACCCTACAGGTCAAGCTCCAAGCATCCCCTCCTTTCAGCCAAGCCCCACCTCCCAATAGTACACAGCCTCTGTGACTGTTGAAGAGACTATGCCAGCTTGATGAGATTAGGAGCCACACCCAGGATAAATTATGGGTGTGTGTGTGTGTGTGACTTGTGGGCCAGCGAATGAGGGAAGAACACCCACCCCAGATGTGGGAGGCCCTAACTATATAAAAGGAAGGAAGAAGAAAGATTGTTACAGCTTTTCCTCGGGAAGCTCTGGCCTTCCTGTTGTCCACCGTCATTGGACATCAACTTGCTATACATTGCAGATCTTCATCACAAATTTGTTCATCTCAGGTCTTTGCCATAGTTCTTTAAACCACAAAAAATCTCAGCAGATTGACACATCCTGCAGTCCCAGACAGGTGTTTTACTTCATGGCTGAGTAGCCTCGAGATTTTCCAGCTGTAGCATGCACAGGCTGCATGCACAGGCTGTCTTGGACTAATCTCTGTTCTCAGATTTGTAAGCTCTCCAAGTAAATACCTATTTTCTTATAATTCCTGTCAGTTCTGCTTCTTGTGGAACCTTAACTAATACAGTATCCATAGATATATGAGGTTTTTGGTGACACTCCAGATTCAAACTGCAAAATACTCATTAAGGAAATTGACCTTTATTTTTCTTTTTTGTTAAACCTTTGTCTGGTTTTGGTATCAGGTTAATGCTAGCTTCCAGGAAGGAGTTGGCAGTGTTTCTTCTATTTCAATTTCTGCAAGCTAAAACAATTTCTCTCTTAAGTTGTGGATGTCT
This sequence comes from Ctenodactylus gundi, assembly GCA_004027205.1. Taxonomy (NCBI): domain Eukaryota; kingdom Metazoa; phylum Chordata; class Mammalia; order Rodentia; family Ctenodactylidae; genus Ctenodactylus; species Ctenodactylus gundi. The sequence goes on from PVKB01006653.1 coordinate 3,673, forward strand.
AGTATTTTGGCCTAGCAATGAGAAAGTAATTAAGATAAAAATTGGTACCACGAGTGGGGGAGTGGGGTCATTGATGGAACTTTACCTGACAATGTGGTTTAGAAGTCTTTGGGACTGGTTTGTGGGAGAAGTTTGGCAAGATTTGAAGATGCTGGCTAGAAAAGCTTTAAAATGCTGTGAGTTAAGTTTGTTGGGAGATCTGGTCAAAGCTCAGACAATCAGAATGGTAATAGAAATGTGAACTGTAAGGACCAAGCCCAAGATGTTTTCAATGGAAGGCAACTGGAATAAAAACTATACATGTAATGCCCTGGCAAAAAGTGTGTCAGCATTTTTCTCTGTCCTGGAAATTTGCCTGAATCTGTGATCAAGTGTGGTAGAATACTAAATCTGGTAGAGGAAATCAAAAGCACCCCAATGTTCAGGATGTTGCATGGGTAGTGTTTGCAGCTTTTAGCCAGCTCTACTCTGAGAGGCAGGAGAAAATGATAAAACAGTACGTGGTTGTTAAAGAGATTAGCATTTTTAAAAAGCCAAATAGTTAAAATCAGAATTACAAAGAAGACACTTTGAGAGTGTGTCAAAAATCAACAAGACCCCACTCTTTGCCAATCAAAGGATAGAAAGACAGGGATCTTGCTCTGAAAATAGTAGCCCAGGGCATCATGTAAAGTCAAAGAGAAAAGTGTTTACTGGAGTTCGGCCATCTAAGAATTCAAAGGACTGAACAGTGATTGTCCAAGGGGGCAGACTACTGCTTAAGCCAGTGACAGACCTTGGCAACATCCATGCAGTGCTGGCTATGCAGGCATTCAGAGTGCAAGAGTTAGGTCATGGAGGTTCTACCCAGATTTCAGAGGAAGGCCTCAGAGGTCAAACAATGTGCTCCTGGAAAGGCAAGCATGAAGTTGTGAAGGAGAAACCTAATGTAGGTGAAGACCCCAGAAGTTTTGAGGTTCCAGAAAAATGGATTATTTGCTGAGGAAGGCAATAGGCTTTGAGCGCAGCCAGCTGAAAGAAAATCTATGAAGGTTGCAGTCGAAGACCATGCTACAGGGGTGGGGCCACCCCGGCCCTTTGGAGTTCACATTTTGCCACAGCTTTCCCAGAATGCTGGATACAGAACTATAAAATTTAACAGAACTGCGGGATTGGTCATTGTCCTGCTGGGTTTCAGTCTGTTTGGTCAGATTGCTTTCTATCCTCTTACTCCTCTCTCTTGAAATGGGCATGTCTCCTCTGCACCATTGTATTAGGGGTGTTCAGCTTCTCTTTGACTTTCATAGCTAAGAGTTTGCTTTGAATCTCCAGGGAGACTTTATAGTCTGACTTTTTAAGTGCTGAAACTTAAGACTTTGACAATTCCTTAAAAAGGACTGAATACATTTTATACAAGGAAGTGGACATGAGTTTTTCAGGGGCTAAGGACAGAATTTTGTGGCTTGGATCTAGAGTGACCCCCAAAGCTTCATGTATTTGGATGTAGTAAAATAACAATGGACCCATGTGCTATTAAGAGGTGGGGCTTGGCTGGAGAGGCAGAACACTGGGGTTGACCCAGAAGGGGCAGATTATTGGGACATGTCCTGTCCTTCCCTCCCTCTCTCACTTGGCTGTCTGCCATGCTGTGAACAGGTTTCTGGTTGTACCTTTGCCATGTGTTTCCACAATTGCTGGCCACCTATAAACGACTGTGACTTCCTGTGAAATAAATCTTTCCTCGTTTAAGTTGCAGATGTTGAGAATTCTCTTCTAGCAATGAGAAAGTAACTAAGACAAGAGAGTTAAGACCATTATCACTGAAAGTTATTATTGTAATACATCTACTAAATCCTGTTATTGTCATATGTTTTCAGTTGATTCTGTTTTTTACTTTTGTTAAATTATTCTCCCTCTTTTGATATTTTCTATTCTCTGATGCTGTTATTCTCTCTGACTCTGTCCAAGAGTCCCTTAAGTATTTTCTGCAATGCTGGTCTGGTGACCATATGTTATTTAGGGTTTCTTTGTCATGGGACATTCTTTTTTCTCCCTGTCTTAGTTACTTATCCATTGCTGGGACAAAATACCCAACATCCACCACTTAAGGGAGAAAAGATTTATTTAGCTCACAGTTTCAGAAGGTCTCACACACTTCATTCATGGCCGCCAGCAATGGTGGAAGCACATGGAAGAGGCTGGAGACTTGGTCATCCCATGCAAACAGAAAGCCAGGTGAGGTTGGAGCAAAGTGAGTCTGGAGACTCAGGAGACTCAGGAAGAAGCTGTAACAATGTTTCTTCTCCCTTCCTTTACTTAGTTCAAGCTGCTAGTTGGGGACCCCCCCCACACCCAGAGTGGGTGCCCCTCCTCACTTTCTGGCCCACAGGTCAATAATAAATACCTGAAAGCTCCATTTTTGGGTCTCCTCAGTCTTAGCAAGTTAACACAATCTTTTCTGGACAAGCTTCAAGTATCCCATTCCTACTAGGTCCTACCTCCCAATAATATATAGGTACAGTTATACCATTATATCCTAATACATAAGGCTTTTGGGTGACATTCCAGATCCAAACCATAGCACTCCTCTAATTTTTTCCAGGTGAAGTCATCTTTATTATGTAGGGGTTGGGGAGGTCTCTATGGGCTGACACCGTCTCCCACCAAACGAGTTCTAGAGTCCCTGCCCTGGGCACATGGACATGGAGGGCCTTGGGGTCCTTCTTCCAAGTGGTCAGAGCTGCCTCATGTCAGTGCTGGTTTTGAACAGGTGGATGGTATGGGGAATCCCTACATCCACACAAGATTCCACCAGCTGGAAACCCAGGGGTCCTGTGGAGATGTGCTGACTCCCCAGTTCTGGTGAAGGGTTGAAAAAAGAGGAAAATACAAACTAAGGAGTGGAATTCTTTATATAGAAAAATTTAGTTTAGTTAAAGCTAGAGAAATGAGCGTGGTGGGGTCTAGGCCTGTCTGGCCAGCTGAGTGGACTTTCTTGGGGGTACAGAGGAGCCACAATCTTGCAGACACAGGAAGACTCCTGCTGGAGGTGGCACCAGGGCCACACTGTACACCAGTTTGGGGGGCGTTCCTCTGGCAGACTTTCGTGCCTTTGTCATTCATGTCGGTGTGCCCCTCTCCAGTGGTGTGAGCCCTGTGCAACCATCATTTAGGGCCTTATTCAGCTTCTGTTGCTTCTCTAAGTGAAGATGCTGGTGACCAGCACTGGCACTTTGGCCGTGATGCCCAGCATGGGCCAGAGTGCAGCCAGGAGGCTGTGCACTTCAAGTGTGATAGTGGTGTGGCCAGCCAGGGTCAGTCTTCATGTCCAGGTTCTTGGTGTGCGGCTCCAACCAAGAGGAGCTCTGGCTGAGGAGCTCACCAAGACTTTGCTGCCTAAGCCACTGGCGATGACCTGGTCCCCAGAGTCAATCGCTTTGTACCAGAGCCAGGTGGTGACTAGGGGGAAAAGCTATGATGGCAGACCAACTTGACAGCCTCCCTGTCAGTTGTGAGCTCTGCCTTCCTTGCAGCCTTGATCAGTGGGGTCCATTCAGCTTGATTTCAGTCCTTCCTGGGGGCTCGGGGAGGAGGATGCAGGTGTACTCGCCTGAGTGGCCACCTGCATTCACCTGGTACTCAATGCTCAGTATGTCCTCCGTGGGTACCTTGCTCCTTTTCATACACTGTTGCCTGTGACCCTGGTGCCCATAGGGCTCATGATGCAGGTCAGGTGTATCTTGGAGTCAGGCTCCACCATAGCGGTCAAGATGGTGTCTGCCGTGGAAGTGCCCTAGAAGCTCAGAAGCACCAAACCTAGCACCACCAGAAGTGCAGCCAGTATGTCATCCATCCGTCTCATCCCAGTCCCTCAATTTTGATGAATCATGTTTGCCAGATATAACAGCCAGGGTTGACACTTATTTTCTTTTACATACAGTGAAAAAAATCAACCGCTATGCCTCCATTAACAGCATGAACAGAATCTGCAGTAATGTCATAATCCAAGACATACCAGTTATTAACATTTCATAATAACCAGTTAAAACTACAACTATTGTGCCCTTAATATTAGAAATACAGTCTACACTACTAATACAGCAACTTTGATAAACCAAATATTGACTGATTGAAATAATCTACCAAAGGAGTTTAAGACAATCAATTACTGACATATCACAATAACCAAATCAATTACACAACTATTTTATCCTTAACATTAGAAATAGGAACTATCCTATTGATAGAGTTTATCTATACAAAAGGTGACACCATGCCATTGCTATTAAGGGACAAGAAATCTGCATTAATATCCTATGCATAACTAAGTAGCAATAAGTTATTAACTCTTAATATGACAAGTAATTCTAAATTATTAATGTTTAACAGAAATATTAATAAGAATTACTGGGTTGGTATAAGGAAGACTGAGACAAAGGGATAATTGTGAAGAAGAAAGAAAAGAAAAAAGAGTAGGCAGGATGGAGAAAAGTAAAATAAAACTCCAATTGAAGACCAGAAGAAACTTAGTACAGTTAAGTAAAAATAACACACAGAACTAGAGAAAGAAACGAAAACAATAAAGATCAAACAACATGGGAGTCTATACAAAGGCCATATTTAAAAGACCAAAAAAACCTTGAAACAAAAACATATAAAAACAAAAATACAAAATAATAATATATGTACAAATCCAAAACGTACCAAAATAGTAATTGAGGTGAGACCAAACTTCAAAATTGTTTCTGCATTGAGTTATTTGAATAAGCAGTCTCTTTGTAGACCCTGTGGTATTGGCATCCACTGTCCACCAAGTAGGGGGAGAGGGTGGGTAGCATTTGGATGGTGTCCCACTTGGGACCACTGCACATTCTTTGTTTCGTGTGCGTTAATGAGACTGGCCCTTGCTCTTCCCTTGTCCTGCTCCACGTCCAAGTCTGTAGTAATGTGCTTCGTGCTTGAGTACCCTCACGTTGGTGGCCAAACTAGGGTGTCTAGAGTCAAACTAGGAGCACGTCTGAGGGTGGAGGCCGTGAGGAGGGCCCAGCAATCTAGAGGCCTCCACCCGGCCTCCAGGGTAAACTGCTCCTGGCTGGTTCTCTGGGCTTCTGTCACTTGCAAGTGGGGGCAGGTGGCATATTTCTGCCCTCTACTCTCCATGAGGTGCTTTTGCTGGTCGCAAACCTTTCAAGGGGTCTGAGGCCTGTTCTCCCTTCTCTGTAACTGTCTCCTGTGTGCTTGGCTGCTCCCAAGGGGCTGGGTGGCCCCAGAGCAGCTTCCTCTTTGAAGTGCTTGTGTCGGCTTCATCTTCAGACCCCATGGCGTCCCCCAAGATTTCCAACCTTCCTACTGGCTTTCCTTCATCTCTCCAAGCTTCTCTTTTTTTCCTAAGATAAGCCGTTCAGGTATTTAAAAAATAATTATATTTCAGCTCTTTCTTTCTTTCTTTCTTTCTTTCTTTCTTTCTTTCTTTCTTTTCTTATGCATCTCTGAGGAGCCATCAATGGGGAGACCTTACTCTGCTGCCACCTTGGCTCTGCCTTCTTGTTAAGTCCCTAGTGTTAGCCATTCATATTGGAGTAAGATGAAATCTCAGTGTTGATTTGATTTGCATTTTGCTAAAAGCTAAAGATACTGAAGATTTTTTCGTATTTATTTACCATTTATATTTCTTCTGGGAAGTGTCCACTCATTCTAATAGCCCATTTTGTGATCAGGTCTTTAGTTTTTAGGAGTCCAATATTTTCAGTTCTTCATATATCCTATATGTTAATCCTCTCCCCAGGGACTAGAAGGTAAATTTTCTACTCATCCTGTTGCTTCTCTCTTCACTCTGCTCTTTGTTTCCTTTGCTGTGTGAAAGTTTTTAGCTCGCCATAAAATCCTGTGTTGATTCGTGGTGTTATCTCTTGTGCAACAGGTGTTTTGCCAAGGAAGTTCTTGTCTATGCTTGTGTCTTGAAAGTTTTTGCCTGTTTTACTTTTCAGCAGGTTGAGTGTTTATGTCGCAATTCCTTCACTGCTCATGGGACTGTCCATTTAAAATAATGAATATAATTTAGATTGTTCAGTTAAAATAGTGAATATATTTTGTAAGAAGAAAAAATAAACAGAATAGTGAGTATTAGGATGTATCAGTTCTGTTCCTAACCCATATCTAGGACTTTGATCCATTTCAATTTGATTTTTGTACAGAATGAAAAATGTCGTTCTAGATTATTTTTCTGCAAGTGGGTAGCCTGTTTTGCTAGCAGCATTATTTTTCCTCCAGTGAATGGCTTGGGCCTCTTTGGAAAGATCGAAGGGCTGAACTGCCTGAATTATTTCTGGTCTTCAATTCTGTTCCACTGAGTCTTCCATCTCTATTTGTGACAATAACACATAGTTTTAATCTTTGTTGCTTTGTAATATAACTGGATGTCTGGAAATGTGATGCCTCCTGCTTTGTGCTGTGGCTTAAGTTTGCTTTCAAATTCTGGGTCTCTTTTGGCTCCATATAAATTTTAAGTGTTTTGTCTAGTTCTGTAAAAAAAATACTGTTGGTATTTTGATTGGAATTGAATTGAATCTGCGTATCAGTTTTGCTACTATGGCTGTTTGACAATACTTGTTCTGCTTATCCAGGAACAGGAATGTCTTTATATTTTCTAGTGACTTCTTCAATCTCTATTTTCAGAGCATGATAGCTTTCATTGTACAGGTCTTCCCATTCCTTGGCTAGGTTGATTCCTAGGTATTTAATTTTTGAGCCTACTGTGAATAAGATTGTTTTTCTGATATTTTTTCTCAGTGATTTTTATTGCTGGTGTATAGGAATGCTATTAATTTTTGTATTCTGCCACTTTTGGCAAATATTTATTGTTTTCTAATGATTCCAATGTGGTTCAAAATATAATTTTAGCATGATACTTATGTTTTAATTTAAAGATGCAATAAAATAATATATGGGTATAGTTATATTTATACTTTTGTATCTGTATAACTGTACATATGCTTCTATTAATGGAGCAAAAATAAAACTTTTGTCATACACATGAGGTGAATATTTGATACAAAGAACATTAAAATTTGTATAATAAAAGATTTGTGTTGAGCTTTCAGTGGGTTAGAAATAGAACTGATATATCTTACTATTCACTACTCTATTTATTTTCATTCTTCTTTATTCCTACAAAATTTATTCACTATTTTGAATAAACAATCCCATGAACAATGAGGAAATTGCAATGACAGGACCCAGCCTATTTTCCAGCAAATGTGATTATCCTAGCCATGACACTCAGCATGTTTACCTTCTAAATTGAGAAATAACAACTCACTTGTTTTAGCTTTTGCACTTCACGATACCGAGTCTTCACTTTCAGGTATCTATTAGATTGTCCAAATGACATTAATAAAAATCTAGGAGACCGAAAGAATTTTCAACCAAATATAATCTTGTCTGTCATCTTGTTTGAGCTCCTTCTAAATGCTACAATGATTCAGTCTCTAACAGCTGTAGTGATTGAAAAATAGGTCTTAATAAATAACTTTGTTGTTCACTCAAAAATTAAAAATTAAAAAATATGTCTTTAGATCTGACCTTAGTTTACCAACATACTATGGTATCTTTCTAGTCAATAGATAAGAAAATCATTAAAGCTATTAAGAAGAGTAAATACAGAATCTAGATACCAAAAAGTGGTTTATTTTTATATATATAATAATATACATAATGACAATAACCACTTAGAAAATGATATTACAACATAACACTATATAACAATAATAACCACTTAGAAAATGTACTTTCAAAAGAAACAGTATACAAAATAACAACACAGTCTGTATAAAATCATAAAGATTTCAGTTATCTGCAAGTTAATCTATGAATTTCATGTGATTACAACAAAACCTCCTAGAGAGTTTTTTTTCTTTCAGTACTAGACTAGCTTATCTTAAAATTAATAAGGAAAAGGTTACATTTTAAAATAAATACTAGAGTGGGGGCGCTGTTCCACTAGACTTAATTATTATAAAGTTAACTAGCTATTAACAATTGATATTAATTTAAGCTTCTATTAGTGAAGAGAGATGTGCATAAGCTAGTAACATGGAACACAAAGCCCAGAATGTGCCCAATTGAAAATGAATAATGTATGACAGATATAACATAAGAATTTGGTGGTGAAAGCTTGGAGTATTTAATAAAGGGCATTGGAATTTTGGTTATTGCTGTCTTGTATAACAAAAACTAAGGACGGGAGGAATAGCACAGCAACTAAAGTGCTTGCCTAGCAAGCACAAGTCCTTGAGTTCGATATCCAGCCCCATATAAGTCAGATGTAATGGCACGTGCCAGTTATCCCAGCACTTGGAAGACTGGGGCAGGATGATTCTTGTGAGTTCAAGGCTGGCTAGGCTGCACAGTAAGCTCAGGACCAGCCTGGATTACAGAGTAAGACCCTGTCTCAAAAAAAATAAAGAAAAAGAAAGAAAGAAAGAAAGAAAGAAAGAAAGAAAGAAAGAAAGAAAGAAAATATTTGATTGTTGTTTCCAGTTCCTGACACTCATTTCTTAAAATGCTTGGAATTTCTGGAATGGTGAGATTGAGTTAATCACCAGTGGCCATTGAAAGTGACAGTGAGAAGCAAACCAGCTGTAGACTACTAGCAAGGGCCCAGGCAGAGAGAGAAACTCTTCTCTTTGAAGGAGGCCTGTCACCTAGAACCTCCATTGCCACTGGAAAATAGAACCTAAATTAACTGGTCCCTTGCCTTGCCAGAACCGGCTTCAGTTTTATTGGGGAAGCCAAGCAACAGTTTAGGGACATGTGCCCATTGTCCCTGAGACTCAAAATCTGCTCTTTGTGCTGGAGGACTGAGGAAGGCAGGTTATCAGGCAAGTTTAGGGAGGGGCTATGGCAGTACTTCAGTATGGGAAGAAATCTGGGCTACCTTAAACTGGACAATACTTTACCGGGGTTCCTGCTCCGTTTACTTGATGTAATAGGGAAGGAGACATAACCTAATCAGTCTTGTTTATAGCTGTCTTTCTGTTATAAATGTGTGCTTATGGTCTTATTTGTTGATAGTAACTTTTCTTGTAAATAAAATTTAAAATTCGCTTAAGTAGCAAATCTTAATGTTTCAGTGAAGTAGATAAATGCTTAAATTAACCATTTCAATACATGATTTCATGGTAGTACTATTCACAATTAATTTTTTTTTGGTTGGTTTGGTTTTTGAGATGATCTTTTGCTATGCTGTTTACACTTGTCTTAAATTTCTGGGCTCAAGTGATCTCCTGCCTCAGCCTCCCAAGTAACTGTGACTACAGGTACCCTCTCACCACATCCAACCCAAGACCACAGCGTTTTTTATATTACAAAGCTTAATATTTCTTAATTTATTACAATATATGAACAGAAGATTAAAGTATAAAATAGTTTATGATTTCCATGATTCATGAGAATTCAGATTTCTCATCTCAAGTCCTACAACTTATTTTTTTTTGTGTGTGAATTTGGAAGCTCCAAGGGCAACTGTCATGACCTGGAACCAGTGGTCCTTGCTTTTTGTGTGTATGGGGTGGGAGGGTGGAGGGGGGTACATGTGCACTGTGAAAGAGAAAAGTTATCTCTAAAAATGGCTGAAGTATGACATTTTCCTACGTTCGGGAGTAGAGTCAGGGAGCCAGATTTGATTTAGAAAAATCAATGTGGTGTTTCTAGTGCTTCGATGTTGGGAAACAAATTCATATTTCAAAATGTATTTTCCATTGAATCTTGCAACTCTGTGCATTGTTCATTTCCTCTGACAGAAAGAGAAACTGAAGGATAACACACATTTTGGGAACTGGCTCAGGAGGAGGAGCCGGGAATGCAGTATTTCTAGACCGTGGGAAATAATCTAATTGTGACAGAGACTATCATTCAACTGGCCTAAACACAAAGGCGAATACGTGACCCTCGTCTCTGGAAATCCTGCCATCAGCCCGACCTCAGGCAGCAACGTTGCTATGGGGCTTGGCTGACATCAGCTGGGTGTCTCTCTATTTCTTGGTTTCTTCTGTGCCAGCTTCATTCTCAGACTCTATATGGAGACAGGACGGCTACCAGTGAGTTCACAGCAGTAACCTCCCAGCTTTGAATGTAGCTGAAAATATCGTACCTCACAAGAGTTCATGGGAAACTTTCAATGAATCTCGAGCTGAGTCACAGGCACATTCCTTAGCCAGTCACGGAACCCAGAGCAATGGTTTCCTTTTGCCAGGTCTGAGTCGCATGCCTGTTCTTGTTGTATGCCTGTGGTGGGAAATACTATGTATAATACTGCAATATGTACTGAGACTGAGTAACAGTAGTAATTCTCTCTGCCCCCAGTCCCAAAGGACAACAGAGATACCATCTCTAGAAAAGGAAGTAAGTAATTGGTGTAAAAATAAAAAATAATGCAGAGGTCGGCTGCATTCATTCTCATTGGCCTATTCTTATTTTCTGACCTGGAGCAATTTCATTCCTGCTTTAGGCTCTCATGCTTACCTTGAGGTGTGAACGCACACTCTGTAGATGTCTTGGGAGGCGGGAAAGGAAGGGATGTGTCCCAAGGTAAGGATCTTGAAGAGCAATAACGTATCTTGGGTACTCCCGACCCTTATGAGATTGGATCATCTAACAATCTAGAATGTCAGTAGACCTTCTTATCTCAGAAAACTTTATTTCCATTCCAACTCAACTATGGATACTCTCAGGTCAAAGAAGGGCTCTGACAGAGCCAAAAATATGACAAGTAGTAAGGGAACTTGGGTGGAAGTTTATTGGCCACGTGATTCTACACCTGGGTAGCCAGTCCAGGTGTAACGTCCCCCATGACCCTGTGCCTGGTTGGCAGGTCCAGGCACAAATCCAGGTGTAAGACATCAGGGCTAAGGTATAAGAGATGAAGGAATAAGAAAGGGGGCTAAAAAAGAGGGTAAAGGGACAAAGGACAGAGGGGGTAATAGAAATGGGACACAACAACAGGCGAAGGGATGAGAAAAGGGACAAAAGGAATATATATATATATATATATATATATATATATATATATATATATATATATATATATGAATGGCAGCAAAAAGGGATGATTGTGGGATGAACAGCTTTTATGTAGTGTGGCTCAATTAACCAATATGAGGGTCAGAGATTGCGCTGTTTAGCTGATGTGTAGGTCAGGGATTGGTTAGAAGACCACAAAGCAGAGTTGCCCGATAGGTTGGGAGAAGAGGCAGGTGGGTTAAGGGAAACAGTACCCTATTGGGGTCAGGGTTATTGTCATCAGTTAGCCAATTGCCCAGCCCAGCAAAGGTGCTATGTTGGGGCCTGTGAAGGTTATTAAGGCTGGGCACAGTTGCTGAGGCCGAGAAAGGTACCAAGGCTAGGGAGGAATGAGGGAGGAGCTATCTCTAGGACACAGTCATACACAGAGACGAGCTCTGTGTAGGGGAACAGCTGAGAAGCGCAGCACAGGAGTCACAGCACAGGCTCCCGTTAGGCCCTCCTACAACTTGTTACTTGACACAGCACTGCCTTCTGAATAATGGTCTAACGTTCCACTGTGTTATCGGAACCTCCAGTCTTCTCAGTGTACATCCTCAAGAGAGCAACTCTTCAGCCTTGTCAGGATCTTCAACCTGTCCAAGGTCCCACTTTTTCCCTCTGACCACCAGCAACCTTTCTTCTTCGTTTCTTTCTCCCAGTGCATTTATGATGTGTCACTAACCTGACTTTTCAAAAATTTAACCTGATATCTAAAAGATCTCCATCCCATTTTCTTTGTATCATTCCTACGATGCAAATCTCAATTCTGCATCTTCTGACCTGCAGCTAAGAAATAGTACAGCATTGTTTGGTATATAAATTCGCACGTGAGGATTGTGGTACTGCCATACACTCGTGGTTTTATCTAATGACTGTGGCCGTGTGGAAATCATTTACTTACTGACTTCATTCATCCCAAATATATACTAAGTCCCTGCCACGTATTGGGCAGAGAAAACTTCCTGGTTCTAGGTTTTATGTGGCTATTACTCTTTAGCTATTTCATCACTCTAGTTTTAGAATTCTTCCATCAATCCCCCCACCCCTACCCAAGAAGAAATGTTATACTTACTACTGGTCACTGCTTTATTCCCAACCCCCACTTGAGGCCTAGGCAACCACTGATCTGCTTTCTGTTCCTATAGATATATCTATTCTCAACAGTGCATATAATCAAAATCCCACAGTTTACGATTTCCAGTGCATGGATCATTTCACATAGAATTAAGTTCTCAATGTTCATCCGTCCATGTAGTGTACCTCATCTAAATATCTATTATCAGTTGATGGACATTGGGATTGTTTCTACTTTTGGGCTACTGTGAATGATACTTCTGTGAACATTTGTGCAGAAGTCTTTGTGTGGGTATATATTTTCATTTCTCTTGAGTGTATACATAAGAACAGAACTACTGGTAACTATACCTAACCTCTGGAGGAAATACTGAGCTGTTCTCCAAAGGGTCGACAACCCTTTACATTCCATCAGCAACACATGAAGATTCCAGTTTCTCCATGTCTTTGTCGACACTTGCTATTGTCTATTACAGCCAGCCGAGCGTGATGTGTTATTTCATTGTGAGGCATTGCATATTTAATTCTTTTTCCATGATAGTTATACTTTAGAGCAGTGGTTCCCAGCCTTTTTGACACAGGGGCCATTTAGTTGAAGATCATCCACACAAGGCGGGTGGGGGTACTTGTTACGCAGTTGGTTGCAGGTGGAGAGCTTTGGAATGGTGAGTCGCAGCAGGAGGGGAGGAGTGAAGCTCTGCCTTCTACCAGACCAGCAGTAGCATTAGAACCTAGCAGCAGTCTGCTGACCGGAGGGAGGCAGCTTTGCTCACTGATCAGCCCCTACTCACTGCTCATCTGTCCCAGCTGCCCCGCCCTTCCAAGGCCACAGACTGATACTGGTCTGCTGTTCAGGGTTGGGAATTCCTGCTTCCGATGGAATCTGGAATAGTTTGAGAAACATTACTTTTCATATGTTGATAGATTTCTAGTTACTTTTTAAACATTCCAACCTTGGTTTCCCATGAAGTACCCAAACATGACATTTTCAATACTTAACCCATTATCTTCCTGTGTGGCCAACCTACTTTTTCTCTTCATTTCCAGTATCAGTAATAACAATTAGCCATTGAAGAAAGAAACATAGGAATTGCATTTTTCTTTCATTCTCCACATAGCTAGTCAATCACAAGTTTTACTGATTTTGTCTGCTGTTTTGTAAATGGGTCTGTATTCTTCTTTCCCATTTTTATTAATGTGTGCACGTGATACATAACGTTTACAATGAACTTCAGTATTTTGGGTCCGTATGTGTCACATCTCTATTTCGGTCCCTCGCCCTCACACCTGTGACTCCCACTCGCACAGCCATTTTGTTCTATAGAACACCTGTGGTCTGTGTTCTTTTTTTGAGAGGGGATTCTTTGGCATCATGTAGGTTTTTTGAATCTTTTTAAAATTTTACTCTTATTTCTTAGTACCACCTTGGCATCTCCCCCTAAGCTGCTTTGCAGCTTCCCAAATGATGCATGACCCCTCAGTGCGCCCCCTCTAAGAATCTTCCCATCACAACTGACAGGCAACTAACTGACCTGGAAGAAGGCGGTCATGAAGCTTCCCCTCTTAAAATCTCTCAGTGCTTCTCTCTTGCCTACTAAATGAAATCTGTGTTTCTTGAATGCTACAGCGGAGTTTATTATTTCTGGAGTTTCTTGTGCCGCTCACTGCCTGTTCTGCATGTGATACTGTACAAGTAGATAGACACTTGCCAATTTCCTTGAACTCCCCTGCCTCTCTATATAGTATTTGTTCATTATGACTTCTCCCTCTGGAACACTTGTAGCACCGTTTTTCTCTGGTAATTATACACAGTCCTTCAAGTCTGAGCTGGGCATTCTTTACCTCAGAAAGCTTTCCCCAAAGCTCCAGAGTGGGCTAATGGTCCTTCTTCCTGCCCCACATAGTACTGGACTCTAACTTTTCACTTTAAGCTTCTTTTGAATCTACTTCTAGAGTATAAAGTTTTTTAAATATAATTTTAATATATATAGTATTTTCATATATTTTTCTTCTGTATACATTTTCTTTTGTATTCTGCTCATAGTAGTTTGATTCTTCATGTATACGCTAGGTATTATTAATAGATAATATTTGGCTGAACTTTATCTTTGGAAGTCATGAGGGACCCGAATCAACATGATTTGCCTTGGTTTCTGCTGGGCACTAGGGGTCACTACCAGCCACGAGTCATTTCACTGTATTACGTTAAGCTTTCCAGGAATGTGAGTATGGTATAAATTCAAGTCTAAGCATGAGAGTAAAGTTGGTTACAAAACATTATAGAAGACTGTTGCATGCAGAGACAGACCACTTGCAGAGGCAGAGTGATTTGCAGGTTGGTATAGTTTGCCAACATGCAGATCTTTCCAAGCTGTCTTTCAATGGGTGTTGAAAAGGTCAATTTGAGTCCCCTGTGGAACCCAAATATACGAAGGCCTTAGATTCAATTTCTCATTGATCTCAGGATTTGTCAGGCTTAAATCCTGTTAGTTAACCAACAAAGCTCTAAGATAGTCAGAAATATTTCAGAGAATTTTAAAGTTCTGTATGGATATCTTATTTCCAGGTGTTTTTGGAAAGCGTTTGAATTAGCCTATTGTTTACCCAGTTGTTTAACAAAGAAAAGTGCAGGATTTTTAGGTTTTTGACACATTTACAGGGCATCCATGGCTTCTGTGTCAGTTAAATATTTTATTTTCAACTCTAGATGCTATACATGCCTGCACAGTCATTTAGTGCTTTATTTATTGTTTAAGGAGTTGGGAGATGTATTGAAAACTATGTTTGGGAGTGATGTCAGTGAAAAATTCAAGCTATGAATCTTCAAATATTCTTTTCTTCATAAAAACAGCAAGAACACTGGCTGAACATTGTCAAAAATCAATTTTTTTCTAAACTTTGGAAATTAACCAAAGGTTTTTTTTTTTTTTTTTTTTTTTTTTTTTTTAGCAATCTGTGAGCATTTATTCAAGATCATAGCCTGAGTTTTGGTGGTAACAATGAGCTCTGTGGTGTTTGTGTTTGCTCTAAGCCCATTGCATCTTCTTAAGCTATGTGGCAGTCTTGAAAACCAATATCCTGCAACCATGGTGAAACTAACTTTTTGGGAGCCATTGGAGGAATCAGAGGGAGTTAATTCTAACCCAAAGCCCTTTCCTAGGAGAAATGCCATTGTTGGCTAAATGTTATCTAGAGGACCTCATGCACAAGGCTGTCTTTAGTTGGCCTGACCCGCTGCTCATGTAACCTTACCCTTGGGAACTTATTGAAGAAAATAAGTCAGAGAAGTTGTTGAACATGATTTCCTCAGGTATAAATAACAGTTGGGCACAAATATAGAAAAACTGTGGATGGAGCTTTAAAAAACTATGATATATTCTTGAGAACATCATGCTTAGTGAAGTAAGTCAGAAGCAGAAAGTGAAACATCAAATGGTCTCTCTGATATGAGAGACCCAGACCACAACTCTTATGGAACTTAAAATGAAAAACAAAGTGAAACAGGGGGTAGGGGCAGGGAGGGAAGGAGGGAGGAGTGGGTAGGAGAAGGGACAAAAGGAGAGTGGGAAAGCCCTTGTGTCCTTGGCAGGATGTGTATGTGCACAAAATGCTCAACTCCATTGTAAACCTTAAATTTTGCATGTATATATATATCAATAAAATGGGGAAAAAACTACGATATATTCTTGCAAAAATAGAAGACCACTTCAGCTATAAGCATGTCTAGGATTTTGTACACTTAGAAAAGACTTGAAAGGTCTAAAGCTTTCATCTATGGCTGACTTTGAGGTTTTGTACAAAAAATAAGATTAAGATGGTATTGTAAATTGCCTAAATTGACTGTTTAGGACATGTTCCAACATGCACATTAAATCTTTTGGCAAAAAGTGAAAGACTGAATTGTTCCAAGCATTGAAGGGAATTATCCAAATTAGATGGCCAGTATGTTAAACAAGACTCCAGTATCTACACCACACAAAAAATTGTTTGAAGAATTAGTTTAGGTAAGTTAACAAAACAAAACAAAAAACCGATAAACAGTTAACTGGTGAAAGGGAAAAGTTTGACTCTCAGATTTGTTACATTTTATTACTTAAAATATTCAGTTGTTTTAGCAGCAACAATGAATTAACAGAAATGAAAAGAAACAAGTGTGACCCACTGCTGTGGTTTAAATATGAAGTATCTCCCAAAGACTCATGTATTGAGGGCTGGATACCTAATGCAGCAGTGTTCAGAGGTAAAGCCCACAGAAATGATTGGACAGTGAGGGCACTAACCTCATCGATGTATTAATCTCTTAGGAAATGGGCTATTAGAAAGTGCAGCCTAATTGGAGGAAGGAGATCACTGAGGGCATGACTTTGAAGGGTACAGCCTTCCCTAGGCTTCTCCTCTCCTTCTGTTCCATGACCAGCATGAGGTGAGCAGCATTCCTTTGCCACACTCTGACTCTGTAATGGCTCTGCGTTGACCGTGGACTGAAATCTCTAAGCTGAAGCAAAGTAATAGTTGCTAATAGTTGGATATATAGAGTCCCTTTGATGCTTGAAACCTCTTCCTCTCAGGTATTTAGTCACAGCAATGATAAGTTGACTAGAACATCCACATACAGGAAACAAACAGGCAAAAGAGAATGTCCCTTAAGAATCTCACACATGGGACTTATTAGACAAAGAGTTTTAATCAAAATAGTGGGGAAAAAATCAAAAGAAGAGTTTTAATCAGCTACTTTATGTTCCAAAAACTGAAAGAAACAAGTGGCTAAAGGGCATGAGAATAGTATGAAAATAATATCTCTCCAAATAGAAAACATAAATGACAAGAGAGAGGACAGAAATTATATGTGAAAAAAGAATCAGCTGGGAAGGTATAATTGCAAAACACCATAACTGAAGTAAAAACTTAACTTAAGCATCTCAACAGCATATTTGAGCAGCCGGAAGAGCCTGCTAACTTACAACGGGTTTATTTATTTTATCTAGTCTATCACTTCCCAGCCTTTTGGCTAAGATCAGGTGTATTTTCTCTAGTCTGAGGAATAGAAAGAAAAAAAGAAGAAAAATAAACAAAGCTGAGAGAGTTATGGAACACCATTAAGTCTACCAACCTTTGCATGTGGGGGTCTCAGGAGAGGAAAAATAATAAAGAACTAAAAAGAGTATTTAGAAATAATTGTAGAATCTACCAAATTCTGATAAAAAACATTAATACGATATGTATATCTAAGAAACTCATTAAACTCCAAGTAGAATGAACTCAGAGATATATATTCAGACATTATATAATCAAACTATTGAGAGATAAAGAATTTTGAACACAACAAAAGAATTGACACATCACATTTAGTGGATTCCCAGTAAGATTAATGGCTGATTTCTCCTAAGAAACAATGGACACCAGAAGTTGGTAGAACGACATATTCAAAGTGATGAAAGTTAAGGGCCCTCAACCAAGAATTTAGTATCTAAACTGGGTATGGTGTCATACATCTGTAATCCCAGTGTCACAGGAATGGTAATTAAGACCAATTAAGTCAGGACTCAGAGCTGAGAGGTCAGAGTAGAGAGGGAGATTTATTATACTAGCAAGCCATCACCTGAATCTTTCCAACATGGTGGAGCCCTGGCTCAGGGACAGGTGCTTCTATATTATTTATGCAGGCGCTAGCAAGCAAGCAGGAAGTTCAGAGGTGTCTATGGAGCAGCTTTGCTAAGGCAATATCTCGTACAGAGTTATACAAAGCTTACACAACACACTGGGACATCTTACAATTTATTTTTGGGCCTACTCTCACTGTCCAGCAACAAGAAGGCAGGCCCTGTCTGCACTGTTCCTTGGAAACAGCTTCACAATCTAATTGTTTCAGGCCCAGTTACTGGGAGTGGCTCCTTCCACAGAGGTTCACTGTCTCAGACCCAGTTAAGGGGCTTCTTCCCAGGGGATTTTCCACAACACCAGCACTCTGGGAGGCTGAGGCAGGAGTATAAAAATATCCAAGACCAACTTGGACAACTCAGAAGCTCAGTAAGAGGCTGACTCTAAGTAAAAATAAAAAAAAGACCAAGCATGTAGATCAGTGCAAAAGCCAAGGATTCGATATTCAGTACCATTAAAAAAGCTTTTTAAAGATATTATATGTTGCAGCAGTGTCCTTCAAACTAGGAGGAAAAAAATTAAGACATTCCCACTAAGCAACACTGAAATTATTGTTACCAGCAGGCATGCTCTACATGAAATACTAAAGAAAACGGTTTAGGTTGAAATGGAAAAAAAACCCCAATAAGTAACAAATCCATGTGAAGGAATAAAGAACATTGGGAAAGGTAACTACGTCGGTAGATGTAAAAGACAACATAAGAAATAAAACCAAAGTTATTGTGTGTTAAAGAGCATACAATGTGCAATGTAGAGTATTTTATATGACAATTGCACAAAAGAAGGGAGAAGGAATGCAGATACATAGAAAAATGATTTTGTATGCCATTATAACTAAATTGGCTATACTTCGTGTTATTGTACGTTGGAAGTACTCAACTCTGGTTTCCACAGGAGCTCACAACACAGAATTTGCCTTGTGTCCCAGAGGAGACTTTGAACTTAAATATTTTAGCAGTTCAAGAACCGTTGGGACTTCGATAGCTCCGAGAGATGGACTAAATGCATTTCTTATAAGGAGGTAAACAGAAAAAGCTGTGTGCCGCATCTTCAGATCTTGAGGTCAGATACCTAACATTGAAGTCAGTGATCATATTTTCGTCATTTTTGTATTTTGCAGAGTGCTTTACAGAAACAGTGAACAGGACTTTAATTCCCACCACACCTCTGTGTCTTCAGCTCTGCATCAGATCATGTACCAACTCATATTCACTGAACTTTCCCTTTTCCTTCTTTTCTTGTGGTAATCTTTATAGAGAAATTTCTGGCAATTTTTATTACTTTGTCTACATTGTTTTCTCCCAAATTATAGCTTGAGTAGATAAAAAAATCTCTTCCTAAATCATGAATATCAACATGGCATGTTTTAGTCAAATTTAATGTTGCTCAGAAAACATCATTCAGCCTTCTCTCCAATATACACAGTGAGCCAAAATTCAATGTTACCTTGGTAAGAGAATTCTGACATGTCCTAAATTAAGTTATGAGCTAAAGGATGGAGGAAGGGAAGACACAAGAGAACTCCATTTTAACAAACAGAGTCAAGTTAAATATACAAAGACGAGGGATAACCGGCCCACATGCTTTTCCTGCATTGTGCAGATTACCCATTGAGGCAACAATGCATCCTGTTTTTGGAACCAGTCAGGAAGGAGAACCTCTACGGCCTATCCACCTATCCCGTGACTTTGCCAAATGGTTATTCTCCTGTTCTTTTATCTACAGTCAATCTAGATTCAGTGTAAGGGATTTATGCTTTCTTTTTTCCAACATTTTATTATAAAATATCCTGGCTCCTTAGATGGGGTGGACATTTTTCCTCCTGCTGTCTGGCCAGGCTGCTGGTTGCTCAGGAAATTTGTACCAGAGCTATTCCTTTCAGTTTTCATTTTAGCATCTACAGACACAGGATAATAAATTCTTTTTTTCTCAGACATCTTTTGGCCTTAAGTTTGACTTAACGGACAAATCCTCTCCATTAGGTCCAAAAGAAAAAGTAACAAGAGACAGTGTGCGCCCTGAGAGTACTCACCTGGGGTCTTCATCTTGGTACATTCTCCCCTGTCTACTTCCAATCTTTAAGCGCAGTGTCTGTTTTTAGTTCTCTGCATTTTGGAACCAAGTTCGTTCTATTCTCCACTCCACGGTGATCTCAAGACCACCAGAATCTGCTGTTTAGAGTTGCCAGGGGCATGGAGTTCTCACTTCCAGACTGGCCTGTTGCTTGGTAACACATAAAGACCTGGGGGGTGTGAGCGAGGGCGAGCCATCCCATCTTCTGCCCTCCATGGCAGCCAATATCATCCTCTCATTCTTGCCAAGAGAATTAAAAGAACGAAAGTTTTAGTCAGGAGGCTGGTGGGTGTTGGTACATAGGAGAGTGGGTTGTCTGTGGCGAGGGGGCTTTGGGACCCCTAGACAGAAGATTTGCCTTGTGCAGAGCTGAGGGGACCACTAATGTGTTTCTCTGCTCCCAGGCACTTCCTAAGCCTTCCCAGAGCCCACTTTCCCTTAAACTCCTTTATCCTTTCTCCCTGTAACTACTATCCCAGGGGGTGTAAGGACAAATAGCACTAACCTTGTTCCTAGCCAGGAACGATTTGACTTAACAAGCTTAGCTGGGGAAATAAAGAGCTGGGGGCGTGGAGGCAAAGCTATTGTGTTTAAAGGCAGCAGGAGAAGAAACTATCAAACTCTTGGGATAAATTGGCCTCAGGTCAGGCTGCACCCAAGCCCTAAGACTGAAGACCTTCTAAATCCCTCTGCCCCACCAGACTGCTTCCAGCCCCTTGTGAGCCCCAGCAGGCATAGTAAAGATAGGACCACCTGTAGGCAGTCTGGTTCAGGACATAAAGGGAGTGGGGCTCCCGGGCACCAACTTGACTTGCGGGGTCCTATCGGGAGCAGCAGGCAGCAGCCTGAGAGCGCTGTCATTTCTGCTTCCACTGCACAAGAGTCGGCACACCCCAAGGTAAGGAGTTTACAGGTGACTGTGCCCCGGGCTTCAGACTCAAAATCAACTTTTTTTTTTAATGAAACTGGTTTATTTTTTAAAGAAGCTCTTTTATTTGGTTTAATTTTTGTTTTCTTTTCAAGAGTTTCGAGGCTCACGGCCCGTTTTGGGCTACCTCAGTGTTGACCTCAAGTTGTGGTTAACTTTTTTGTGTATTTGGCAATATTTTTTTAGTTTCTTGTGCATTCCAATTTTTTGTGTTTGTTCTATGAAATGTTAAAGAGCACACTTTTTCCTCCCCCATTTGTTTGATTTATATTAATATTACAGAATATTTTAGGATTGGCTCATGGCAGATTTTGTATATATTTCTGTGTCCCTGGTAGCATGCCAATAATCTCTAAAATGTTTTGAACCAAATTTAACTTTTGTTGACTATTCAAAATTTTTTCTTGAGCTCTGAAATGGAAATACTAAGAACAGATACAGAACGCATGTTTCACAGGATTGAGAAAATTACAGTGTCATTACAATTTCATAAGTGTGTGAGACTAAGGCTTTAGAAAAATGCTGATCATGTCCATGAAGTTCTATGTGTGTCTTAAATATATTAAGTATAAAATTCTTGCATACTTTTTTTTTTTCATAGATTGTGAACTAGGCTCAACACAAGGCAATAACATGAGGAGGTTAAAGAGGAGCCCGTTGTATCTCTGGTTGGTACATCATGGATATAATAAGTAAGTACTGTGACACAAATGTATTGAATTTCAAACACAAGTCTCAGCTTTGGTAATGGGATAGAGAATGCACATGCACCTTTCTCTTACTGTAAACTGTATGCAAATGTGTTTGGCAACATCACAGTTCAAAGCCTATTCTTTGTATATAATTTTCTTAAAAATATAACTGTTTAAATAATGTGATAATATGCATGTGCTGGTCACCTTAAGCTCTTCCTGTAGAGGCAGGTGGTTTTCCCAATGCTGGATGCTGTTCAGGAGTGGTAAAATGATATTTCAATCAGGAAGTCAGTCCCAGGCATGGTCACCAAAGGGCTTCTGTTGTATTATCTCAACACCTGAAACAATCCCTCCTGCCAGTGGCTTGTGTGGTGAGAAATCTTTTTTTTTCTATAACATAGGCAAATGTCCTTTTTAAAATGAATTTTGAGAAGAAGAAAAATAAATCATTCTGAATATGTAGTTTTAAGTTCACACCCCAAGAAAGAGTTATTTTGGCAGTCCTGGGAATTGAAACCAGTGCATATGAGGGAGGTAATCTTCCACGGAGATATATCAGCATCTCCTACAAACTATTTTAAACATAATTTTGGCCATCTTTGACCTATCTGCTTGTGTCTTTCTTGTAAAAGAGTAGCCAAACAATATCTCTTGATATTGGAATATTAATTGTTCCAGCCTAGTGCTGTCTTTAGCTGTTACCTGGATCAACTTGCCCATCCTATGATTCCAGAGTGGCTGAATTGGTATACAAATTTGGCAATAGGGATGATACTTTTCCTTCTAGTGGATGCACATGTGCGCGCACACACACACACACACACACACACACACACACACACACACACACACACCACACACACACACCACCCCTCCTCCAAGATATCTATGGACTCTGTGCTGCTGTTTCTTTAGTTCCATCCTATTTTCTTAAGATTACACTTACTGTGTCCTGAAATAATGCAGGAAGGCCATCTGATTGCTTTCTACAAGGTCTGACATGTTCTTTGTGGATGTTGTTTATTCTTCGGCAGAGTTATGAACGCTTTCACAAACTCTACCACGTCTTCTGGCAGTGATAACAACGGGTGAGTTGACTTGCCTGATCTGAACTGTAAAAGGTATTGTGAACCCTCGTAATGACAAGTTTCTTAAAGACTGTACAGTTCTGTAAGTAACATCTTTCTTTTGGAATCTAAGTTTTTATAAAAGAACAGAGAAAATGTCTTATCATTTGTTTGTTACCCTAATAAGTACCTGTGAAAACTCTTAAGGCACTATCAGAACCTTATGCGTGATGCTTTCTCAGAGTGATCAACAGACGAGAGTTTCTATTTGGAACAAGAATAAAATAGAAGTGGGTAGGGGGAAGAGCTCTCAGCAGAAGGAAGAAATGGATCTGGGCTGTGTTCCTCACTCTCCAGATCTCTGTCCCACAGTGAGGCAGATGCCTAAACCCAAGACCAACAAAATATTAGACAGAAGCCTGCAGTTAGACTCGGTTTTCAGGGCAGGGATGATAACCATGATGAGTAAAAGGAAGTGAGATACGCAGAGACTTAGGAACATGTCATTAGATGGGGGGAGAGATGGGCTCCTACAATCTGAAGCTCTACTGCAAAGGGCTGTTGCATTTTAATTATGGTTTGGTAGTGAAGAACTGTATTTAAATCTTGAGCCATTACACTTTTGGTAGGACTAAAACGTTTACTACAACAAAACAGAGCATTTTTTCTAAGGAGTGTAACATATAAGATTATAAATAACTAATTTATACATGAAGGTAAGAGTCAACCAGTATAAAAATTGAAGATTACTTGTAACAATTTGAGAGCATCTGGGGAGACATTTGTTGTCTTACTTTGTATCATTGAAAATTGCCTCATCTGAATTCAAAGCAGTACCTGCGGATGGATTCCCCAGTGCAACATAAGAACAAATACATACGTGTGTCTCTATGTACATGTGTGTCTCTATGTACACGCATGTCTCTATGTACACGCATGTAGCTGTACATGCATATATATGCAACATAGAATGACTAAGAATTTCCTTGTTTTTGCCCTACTCCAAACAAAATTAAGTTCTTTCTTTCTTTTCCTTTACACTGTTAAGTCCTCAGCCTTCCCCGGCAACCCAAAATTCTTTCTGAGTCAAGATCTCATTAAGTTGCTAAATTGCCCACACTGGACTCAAGTTGCAATCCACCTTCCTCAGCCTCCCAGAGTACTGGGATTACAGGTCAACATCACCAGGTCCAGCTTCCATTGTTCTGCTTTTAAATTATAAAAGCCCATTGCTTATTAGGAGGCACTCGCCTTAGTCCCTACAGAAATGCTGGTGTTTTCATCCAGGAGAATGAAGAAAGAGGGGACTTCAGTAGTCGTCTCTGGTTTCTCATGTTCACTTGACATCTAGTAAGTCACTAAACCTCTTTAAATTTTAGATTACTCAAAAATAACCGGTAATAATGCTATCTACTTACCATATCTACTTACCATATATGATATAATTAAAAATTAATAATGAAAGTAAAATAATATATGTGAAAGTCTTTGAATACTCTAGAGTTCTATACGTGTTGATTTTATGTTAAGAACAAAAAAGAACACAAAAATTATTTATAGAAAAATGGGAATTCATCACTTTCAAAGTACATTATTCATTTAGAATTGGAGAGTCCTTGGAATGTAATTTTTAATTTCATATATCAGTCTTTTTCCTATCCTTCTGGAGGACATATAATTTTTCCTAGATCGTTTTCCTTATTTTAATATAGAACTTCATGGGCTTCATGTAGTCAAATAGATCAATACTTCTGTTTATAGCTAGTGAGTGTCTTTTAAACTCTATGTTGATGGTCTTTCCAAATCCCAAGAGAATAAATATATTCATTAAAATTCATCTGTTTTGAATTTATTTTCGTATTAACATGAAGCATTGTGTTGTTGTTATCTGTTAACATTACCGTATGCTGATAAAATACTGCCTCAGTGATGCATCTAGAACAGATGCCGATGTGTTCATGTGGTACATGCACTGAAGAAATCAATCCCTATGACATGTATCTGTTGATCACTTCTATATTTGAAGATGACAAGGCATGTCTGATGACAGAAGGGTCATCTGAATAAAAAAATTTTAATGTCAAAAACTGTTCAAATGCTAGATATAGGTTCAAAAACAGAGTTTTCAAGCATTTCAGTTATCCGTAGGAAGGTCTAATAGAATGTCTAAAGTATACTATTGAGATACCTGGAAATGTAAGACGATTCAGTTAGCAAAAAAGCAAATTATGAGTTTAAAATATGTACTTGCTCCAAAATTTCAGAACTCTTTTTCTAGTTGTTGCCAAAAATGTTCTAAGAATCTTTACAAAGACAATCAAAGTGCACACTTTTAAATACTATAAAATCTTTCTGGTGAGACAAGGGAGCCAACATCATACACTGGATAGAGAACAGTCTCTAGAACAAATGGTGCTGAGACAACTGGTTGCCCACAGGCAGAAGAACGAGCTGCGAGTCAGCTTTCACCCTGTACTAGAGTCAAATGAAAATGGTTCAAAACCTAGACATTAAAACTGAACCACTGAACCACTGGAAGATAGAATAGGCAGAACCCTAGAAGACACAGCCCGGGCAAGGACTTCATAAACAGCTCCACTTGCCGAATAGCCCCAGTATTCAACAAATAGGACTAATCAAACTGAAAAGCTTTTGTGCTGAAAAGGAAACAGAATGAAGAGATAATTTACAGAATGGGAATTTTTTGCCAGCTATTCTTTGGACAGAGGGCTAATATCGAGAATATATAAAGAACTCATCTCCTCCCCACAAAGACCTGATAAAACAATAGCAATTGAAATGAACAGACACTTCTCAAGGTGAGTAGAAGAGACCAGCAAGTATGTGAAAAAATGCTCAACACCTTTGGCCACCAGAGAAGAGCAAATCAAAACAACACTGAGGTTCCATCTTACTCCAATAAGAACAGCCATCATCAAGGATATGCGGACAAGGATACTTCAACATTGTTGATGGGACTGTAATGGTAACCATTATGGAAATCAGTATGGAGAGTTCATTTGACTGAATTTCACTTCTTCTGGGCATCTTTCCAGAAGAACTAAAGGCATCATATTGCAGTGACATTTGTGTGCCCATGTTTGTAGCAGCACAACTGATAATAGTGTAAATCCTGGAAAGAGTTTTCATCTCTATCAATGGATGTATGGATAAAGAAAGTATGGTACAAATGCACGGGAGAGTATTATGCTGCCATTAAAGAAGATACATTGTAATCATTTGTAAAAAAATTATCTTGAGTCCATAAAGCTTAACAAAGTAAATCAGACACAAAAGGTGAAGAGTTGCATGATCTCACTGATGTGAGATGTCCCAAATATAAATGCCAAAAGAGCAAAGTAAAAGAAGATTGGAAATGGGAAGGAGTCTGGGGAGATGGGAAAGGAAGGAATGGAGTTGGGGGAGGGTAAAGGGAAAAAAAAGTTTAAATCACTCTGTGTGTGTGTGTGTGTGTGTGTGTGTGTGTGTGTGTGTGTGTGTGTATACATTAATTTCTCAAGTTCTATGTAGGCACTGTGTGTACATGTATATGTGTTGCAAATATATACAAATTGAAAGGATTTAAAAATGAAAAATTTAAATATACATTAGTTCATATTGTTACCTCATTATATGCTTATAGTGTAATATTTAGGGAAAGGAGCAAGTTGTCTAAAATCTAATAGTGAATATTCCACCTGATTTTATACAGTTGACAGGTGCAAAATATTTTTCATGTATTTTAATGTATAGATAAGAACATTACATTTTAGAGAGTTTTCTGGGGGCAAGGTCTTGCTCTGTAATCTTGGCTGGTCTTGAACTCACTATGTATCTCAGGCTAGCTTGAACTCTGGCAATTCTCCTGCCTCCGACTCTTGAG
The DNA here is from genome assembly GCA_004027205.1 of Ctenodactylus gundi. NCBI lineage: Eukaryota > Metazoa > Chordata > Mammalia > Rodentia > Ctenodactylidae > Ctenodactylus > Ctenodactylus gundi. The sequence goes on from PVKB01006653.1 coordinate 30,091, forward strand.
TGCTGGGATTATAGGCATGTGCCACCACACCAAGAATTAGATGGTGCTGGGGAGTTGAGCTCAGGGCTTTGCACTCTTTAGGCAAGTGCTTTCACTGCTGTGCCATTCTGCTAGCCCTAGAGAAATTAAATTACCAAAGTCAGCTTGAAAGTCTTGCGGTTTATATAGCTAAATGCCTTAAAATGAATTTGTAGGAAAGGAAAAACTATCCTATAAATCAAAATCTATCAGTAGTGACTTCAAATGAAAGTGAAGTAGTGTACCAGTTACAAGACGAGGACTATTAGGAGATGATAACAAGACTCAGCTGCAGGCTGTCTATGAGAAATCAACTTTAAATATGAAGATGCTAATAGATTAAAAAGAAAATAATAAGAAAGATTTCTTGTTGACATTCATCATTAAGAAACAGTAGTAGCTATATTAATCTCTGACAATGTAGACTGTGAAGCAAAAAAAATTATCAGATATAACGAAGGGCATTACATCTTCATAATGGAGTTGAGTTTTCAAGAAAAATAACTGATCAGACTGCAAGGAGAAATAATGAAGTCTACTATGGTTGAAGATGTCAACTTCCTTCTGTAACTTATAGATCCAGCAGTCAGAAATTCAGTAAAGATATAGAGGAACTGAAGGGAACATCAGTCAGTGGGATCGAACCGACATTTAGAGGATACATCATTGAAAACAGCAGATACACACAGTTTACTCAAGCTTACATGGAACATTCACAAAGATACATCATATTCTGGACCATAAAACATAACAAATTTGAAAGAATAGACATAATATGAAGCACATTATCATACCACAGTGGAATTAAACTACATGTTAGTAACAGAGTGACATTTTAGAAAATCCCTAAATACTTGAATATGAAGTAGCACACTTTTTTGGCCCTTGAACACCCTCCCCGTCCCTACTTCCCAACTCCCACTACTGCACCATGCGATTCTGTAGAATGCCTGTATTCTGAGTTTCCCAAGTCAGAGAAACCATTCAATACCTAACATATTTAATCTTCTGCATTGGAGTCATTTCACTCAAATCACCACTCTTTAGCTCAGGTTCCTACACTTCTTAGAAGAAACAAAAAAGACCAATAAGTACTTCAAAAAATATTCGTCACCTCTAGCCATTAGAGAAATGCAAATCAAAACACTGTGAATTCATCTTACTCCATAAGAATGTCTATTATCAAGAATTCAAAAACCTGCAATGTTGGTGAGTTATGGAGTTCTTAGTTACTTTGTCATTGCTTGGACAGAAGACCCAGCATCCACAGCTTCAGGGAAGAATGATTTATTTTAGCTCCCAGTTTCAGAAAGTCACTGTCCATACACAGGTGACCAGGCATGGTGAATGCACATGGCATGAGTGCAGATGGACAGATCTTCAAGGATAGCCAATCAGAAAGCCAAGTCAGCAAGGAAGGGGAACTATCATATACCCTTCCAGGTCATGTCCCATTGATCTCCTCAGTATTCTGCCCTTTTGGGTTAAACCCCAGCAATCTGCCTCTTCTAGGTCATATGCTCAACAGTGTGTCATGTGTCTGAATCTACTACACGCCCATAATCTACTCCTCCTAACCAGACCCCACCCTCCAATACCACACAGTTCCATAGCTATCCCACAACATCCAGATACATTTGGGGGACATCCCTGATCCAACCCCAACATGTAGCACTACTACTACTGATGGGAGTGTGAATGGGTACAAGTATTAGGAAGAGCACTACGCAGATTCCTGAAGAAAGTAAAAATAGATATTCCATTGGATCCTACTGTATCTTTCGTGGATATCTTACCAAAAAAATCAAAGGCATTATATAGCAGTAATACTTACACTTAACTAAATGACTTAGGTGTCTCTATTATACTTTTAAGCACCAATCCTTTTTATTTAGGCCTCAATCATGTCAAATTATCCATGAGAGCCAAAATACAGAGCTAACATAGTTAACACATTAGCCACCTTATTTTTAGAAGGTCTATTAGTTTGGGTTCTTACAAAGGGCAGAACTGACAGAAATGATAACAAAAGGATCTATTTGGAAGGCTTACAAGTCTGAGGACAGAGATAGTCCAAGATAACGGCCTGCACGTGAGAGAGCTGGAGGGTCCGATGGCTGATATAGAACACCTGTCTGGGCCTGCAGGACACCTGGGAGAGTTTGCTGCAGATCTTGGTTGTTCAAAGAAAAACAGCAAAGACCAGAGACTGAAGATTAACGATAGGCAGGAAGGCCCAAGTCGAGACTGGAATGGATCTGTGATGAAGATCTGCAGCGTGTAGCAAGTCTGCATCTGTAGACAATTGCGAAGGCGAGAGCTTTCTCAGAGGAAGAAGCTGTGACAATCTTTCTTCTTCCTTCCTTTTATGCAGTTCGAATTCCCAGTTGGGCCTCCCACAACTAGATGGGTGCTCCTCTCTCATTTGCTGGCCCACAAATCACTCACACTCTAATCCAGGCTGGATTATATGACTAAGAGTTCTTAAAGAAATCTGTAATCACTAGCCCAGCATTGCATAAAATACTTGAAGGAATCTTTGAGACAGACAGACAAGTAGTAGCAGAAAACATGGAGGAAAGGAAACATCTAAAGAGTACTATCTGTCTCATACAATCTGTGAAACTTCACCAAAATTATTATTTTAAATAGTATATTAATTTGCAAAACATGACAATTATTCAACATGGGAAAATGGTATAAAATTTGAAAAATATGTATGCATGAATTTATGAATGGGTAGGTAGATAAAATGATAAACAAATATGGCAAAGTGTTAGTAATTAGTGAAATGTAAGTAATTTATGACAGTTTTTTAAATTCTGAAAGAAATATGCTATTATATCTACTGCCTTCTGTGTAATACATTTATGTAATAATGATGTAAGTTCATTTAATGTAGAAATTCACTTATTCAATCATTGAAGTTTATCCTAAGAAAACAGATTGATGTAATGGTAACCTGAATGTCTTTTGAATGTACATTTACCTTTCAATACTCAGCTAAGGAATTTGAAATTTAACTTCTCTCTTTTTCTTTCTCACATTTTCTAGCTTTATGAATTTCATTATTATAGTTCTTTTCTTGTGTGAACTGGTGTGTGAGGCCGTGTTAAAGAATCTCAACAAACATATAGTAAGATATAGAAAAAAAGAACTTTTGGCAAATATCCCAATCAAGGGCTCTGCTGGACTCAGAAGAGCCATCAAGATGTGGCCACTGCAGCCCATTCTAGGGGTGGGAAGCTGAGCTAAAGAGCGGTGATGTGAGTGGTGAGGTGAGTCAGGTGCAGAAGATTGCATGTGTTAAATACTTCAGGGTTTCTCTGATTTGGGAAACCCAGAATACAGGCATTTTATAGAAACATATCGGTGTGATAGTGGGAGTTATGGGGGGACAGGGAGAAAGTGTGGGGCCAAAAATGGGAAAAGATTGTAATGTTGATGTCAAATATATGTGCACAAAATTCTCAAGTTCATTGTAAACATTATGTATTGCATATATATTAATAAAAATGGTGCAAAAAGTAATGTAAAAAATCTAACATCAATAATCCTTTTAGATGTGTGTGACATCTGAGTTAAGAGTTACTAAGTTTAGCCAGAGCTATTAAATGTGTGTTGAAAAACAAATGTTAAGATACATAAAGGCTTGAATTTGCTTCCCTAAATTTATTCAACACTGAAATGGTAAATGTAATTAGGTTAGTTGCTTCTGCCTTCTGCTGATAGGCTTTGATTGTAAGAGAAAATAAGTTTAAAGAAAATTAGTTCATTTAAACGTTGGCTAAGAGTAAGATCTGTTCAATAATTTAACATTTAAAGCTAAAAGAGTAATTTTACTTTAAAAATACATTTTGTATTTTATTGGATTTTAAATATTTGACAAGATAATAGACATTAATTAACAATCTTACCCTCGTCTTTGTTCCACTAATATTTGATATGCTCCAGGGAAATTGTCATAAAGGGACACCTAAACTCTCATCATCTTACACAAAAGCGTGGCTCACACACGCCCCACTTCTGGACCCCACTGTGCCACGAAGCGCAGTCTGTACATAACACGCACTGTGAGCGGCGAAGCCCTCCGGCAGAGAAGAATGCTCACGTGACGGCGCGGCTTTCATTTAGGCGTACTTGTCACTCTATGACTATTTCTTTAACCCTGCTTTAAAACAAAAAAGAGAAATTGTGAAGACACCCTTAATAGCTCGTAAATGTGAAGACTCTGTCAACAATCCTAAGTCGAAATTTAGGCTTTCGGCCTGACACACTGAGAAGTGCCGGCTGGGAGAGCCGGGTCCGCCTAGTCTCTGTTGTCTCTACTTAACACTGGGCAGTGTTTGCCTGTGAGCTGAACTTAGTGAAAGCTGCTTATTTCCAGACAGCGGCGACATCCTCCACCCCACCCTTGTGGAGTTTGCTTAATGTCTGCCGGCTCTTGATCCCTGAAGAGCAGTACGATTGCATCCTGCCCCCTGATTCTCATTACTACCACCACCTGTCTGCTCTGCGCTTTTAATTAACCACTGTATTCATCTGGGGCCTGCTGTAGTAAATCTGTGTAAATGATTCACCACCCTATATGCTATAGCCCCTCATTGGGCCTTTCTTTTCCTCCAATAAATATGGGCAGGTGCACGTCCAATTCTCCTCCTTCACCTGGAGTGAATCTGCATAGTTTGTGCAGAGGAACTCTGAGCGATAACGTGTCTTTAATGCATTTGTCCCAAAACGTGACACTCCGGCACTTATTTTTCAACGTTGTATTGGCATTACTAACTAATGCAATAAAGGCAAAATAAAAAATATTGCAGTTGGAAAGGCAGAAACAACCTGTTTTTGCACATAGATGAATGACACGATTACTAAGAAAATCTTAAATAATTCATTTAAAAAACCAAATACTATTCAGAAGCTGAGGCCAGCAGTGCCAGCCTGTGACCCTGGTCCTCTGAGAATCTTATTCAGGGGGACTGCAAGTTCTCAAGCTTGAGACCAGAGGAGGCAATTTAGCAACTTAGCAAGAGCCCGTCTCAAGTGAATAACAAAAAGGGACTGGACATTTAGTTCAGGTGAAGTCCCTGAGTTCAGTCCTCAGTACACCCCCCGTCCCCCCCCCCCAACACAAAACTTTTGGGAATAGATAATTATAGCAAAGTTTCTGAGTATAAAGTTAACAAGATTAATATACAATGGTCAAATTAACAAGTGAGGTTAGAAACTAAAAGCAGAATGATGTAAGTTTGAGCACACACACACAAGAAAAGAAGAAATGGGTAGAAATTGTGTACCATACATATGTGTATATTTGAAAAACCAAAAAATTGGTAAAAAAGAAATCAAGGAAGATCCAAATAAATAGAGAAATAGTTCATGTTCATTGAATAAGAAGAATCCACATTGTTAAGGTGTTTGTTCTTTTGACATAAAGACTTAGTGAGATCTCAAGGAGTCTAAAGTTAATTCAGAAAGTTGAATGACCCAGACTAGCCAACATAATATTTAAGAACAACAAAATCTGAGAACTGATACTACTGGACTGCAAGTATTCTGTAAAGCCAGACAATGTAATCAAGACAATGTGCCTTTTGCAAAAGAATTTTTAAATATATTAAGTAATAGAATGCATGACCCAAGGGTAGGCCTGTGCAAATATAGACAGTGTTCTCTGACAAAGGAAAAAGGACAACCTCAAAGAGAAAGGATGGTCCTTCAACAAATCGTGCAAGGACAACTGGACAGCCACATCCAAAAAAAAGACAATGACCTTAATATTTCATAAAAATTAAGTAAAAATTGACCTGGAACTAAATGTAAAAGACAAAACTTTGAAACTTCTAGAAAACAAGAATGGAGAAAATCTTGATGACCTTAGGTCTGACGGTGACATTTTACTACAATACCAAAGGCCCAGTTCATAAGATTTAAGAAAATTGATGTTAGATTTATTTAAAATTTAAAAGCTATGCTCTATGAAAGATAATTTCAAGAAAATGAGAAAGTATTTTCAAAAGATATGTCAGATAAAAGGCTGTTATACAAAATGCAGAAAAAAACTCATAAAATTCAACAATCAGAAAGTGGACAACTCAAGTAAGAATGGCAGAACCTCACTCAGAAGACGTACGAATGGCGAAGAAGCATATGAAAATACGCTCAACAGCACATAACTCTGGAGAGGTACAAATCAAAACAATGAAATACTGTGAGGTTTCTATCCGCAAGCCCGAAGTCCACTGTACAGATAAACCAAATACGGGTAAAAGACATGGGCCAGTGGGAACTGTATTCACTGCTGCTGGTGGGAATGCAGTCTAGAACAGCTATTGTAGAAGGCAATTGGATAGTTGTAATCAAACCCTATCAAACACTTCAAATTTAGATGTCACTTTTGAAAGTGTTTATCTAATTAAGACTATGTAGGTAGGTGTCCCTCTTATGAAATTCACACATAATGGCATAAAAAGGCCCCAACATGAGTAACAGAGTAGAAAGGAGGACAATGATCAACTGGGAAAGGGGTGAGCCTCTGAAAAAGAGTGGGGGGCAGAGATGCTCATTGATTACCTAAATTTCATGTCTCTAAGGTATTACGAAACCTGCAATTCATGCATGAACAACACCACCACCACAAATATATATAATTAGGTAGGAAGAAAGCTAAAATTGCATAATACAAACTTTAAATTCCTGAATCATGTAATCCTCAATGTATTGAAGTCTGAGATTCATTTGGATTTTTTAATTATTGTGTAATTTTTGATATGCATGCTTTTATTTTAAGTCGCTGCCTTCTTTATGCTCAATATGGTTCAAATTATGACTTACAAATAATAAAGCAGAATTTCAATGAAAAATAAATAAAATGCATTTGCATATAACCTAAAAATGTTATATCCACACAGAAACTTGCACACAAGTGTTCATAGCAACTGTGTCTATAAATACTAAAAATTAGACTCAACCAAGGGCAATAGATGAATAAATCGTGAGTCTACCCAATGAAATGTTATTCAACGATAGCATGAAATAAGGGCTCGAGTGTGTAACATAACCAAGGGTTCAATCTCCAACACAGAAAGAGAGAAAGAATGGAAGAAGGAGGAAAAGAGAAAAGAAAAAGGAAGGAAATGAGATATCAAGTCATATAAAAGTACAGGAAAAAACCTTTACATGTTGTTTAGTGAAAGAAGACAATCTATGGTTCACAATAGCCCAGTTACCTGTTGCATACTTTAATGAATACCCAGAAGAGAATAGCGTTAAAGCTCTAAACACAAAGTCATGATAAGGACATGAAAAAGTATATGATTTTAATTGCACAAGTACATGCTGTATTCACATATTGAAATATACTGTACCTCATGAATATGTACAATTATTACATTAATAAAAGCATTTTAAAGTTTAAGGAGATGAAGCGCTCACTATCTCAATTTGCTCATTGCAGACTCTACATATGTATTGAGTTTGGTACCGAATCTCTTAACTTGTACAATTAAAATAAATAAAATAAAAAAGGAAACTAATCAAAAATCTTTATATTACATGATCCCAGCTATATGACATTTTGGGAAAGATAAAACTATAAAAACAGAAAAAAATGTCAATGGCTGCCAGATATTTGTAGGTAGGTAGAGGAGAGTGAATTTTTAGGGCAGCAGAATTATCCTGGATGATTCTATAATGGTGGGTATAGGATACTATGTGTTTGGTAAGACCTAAACAACTGTGGAACATGAAGAGTGAACCCCAAATCAAGTAATGTAACAATATTGGTTCATCAGTTGTGATGAAGGCACCTCAAAAATGCAAGATCTTAATAATAGGAGAAACTGTACGTGGGAAGAAGGGTACATGAGAATTGTCTTTACTTTCTGTTTAATTTTTTTGATAAACTTAAATTTACCCTAAAATATAGTCTTTTTCACGAGATGTGTAAAAAGAAATCATTTTGATCACATGCTTCATTTTCAATTCAGAGAAATGCACCTGTTCCTGACTCACCAGATGATGACTAGGGACTCCTCCTTACCATTTCTTTCCTTAGTTTGCATCCTTTCATCCAGTATTGCCTAGACGCACCTTCCTATCCCTGTTCTCACATCTCTCTCTCATTTCCCAAATTGTTCAATATTGATAAGAAAGTAGAAAATGTAAGGATTGAAGAAAGATGTTGAAAAATGTTTAATCACACACACATACACACACACACACACACATACACACTCCCCATGCACACTCCAGACATTGGCTCACAGGTCCTACTGCACTAGTATGGAAATGTTACTTCAGCTCTTGTGAAATGTCCTCAAGATGTAACTTAATTTTGTGCCTTGAAATTCCTGTAGAGAAGAGAGTAATTTCTTCTACTTTGTCTGACTTTGTTTTTATATATACATTTCTGTCTGTTCACAGAGATAAAAATGCGTTAACAGGCATTTTACCATCTTCTGGCCTGAACACCAACAACAGGTGAGTCGATTCTCTGCCGTCTGAAGAGAAGCCAAGTTGGAGTGGTCACCACTCAGCATGCGTGGCAGGTTGGCAGGGCCTGTGTGTGAGGCATTTCTGTTCTGGAATTAGATATAAAAGGACAGAGCGTGTCAAAAGAGATCTACTCACAGTCTGCTTGTGAATTCTAAGGCCTAGCAACCAAACCTCTTGGAGTATAACAGTGTCTGGATGTGAGATTCACAATGACCCAGAAGAATAGAGACTCCTACCCAGAAATAAAGAGGTAGTGGCAGAGGGCATCAGAGGATTCCCTGCAGAAAAGAGCTAATATACAAAGGCGAAGTCCTTTGTGCTCCAAAACTGCTCCCCCAACCCAAATGTATGTCAGATGGATGAGGCTTTCTCCTCCAACCTACAGTTACTTGACTGTACCTGCGGGGCTAGAAAAAGGCAACTAGGACAGATGAAAGTTAAAAGGAGAGGGAGGAGCTTAGGAAACACCACAAATGATGCAATTAGAGATGGGGTCCTACTAACTGAAGTCAAATTTAAGATAAATTCTACCCATAAGCCAAGTGTCGGGGTGCAGGCCCTGTACTTCCAGCACTCAGAAAGCTGAGGCAGAGGATTGCTGTGAGTGTGAGACAGCCTGGGCTACGTAGTGAATTCAGCCTGGACAACAGGCTGTCTAAAATAAAATAAGATAAAAATCTATGTATTCATATGGTATTTAATCATGTATAATTTAATCCTTTAGCGCCGATCCTGAGGAACTGCCACCACTAACCTATGATGGAGTCACCAATGAAAGGTCAGATCTACACATACATATCTTATATATAAAGACACACAGATATTAAATAGACTTTCTTGACTACAGTATTAGCAGTATCAGCTTCTGTATGTAGCAGTACTCTTCCTCTTTTTTAAAAATCTAGTTGGATAAATGACAGACAAGTTAGAAAAACCAGAGTCCTTCCTATCTTCACAACTAGTATCCAAAACTCTTAGAAAACTATGCGATTGCCTGTGTATGAGGGTTGGTTAGAACAGGCTGTTAATTTGCTAGGGCTACAGTAACAAAGAATAACTCATGAAAGTGGCTAAAGCAATAGCAATTTGTCTCACAGTTCTAGGGGGTGAAGTTTGACCCCGCGGCCCTGGAGGGCTGGTTCTGAGAGCCATAAGGAGGAATCCAGTCTCTACGTCTCTCCTTCCTTTGCCTGGTAGTTGAAATCCTTGGCATTCCATAGCAGGTGGACTCATCACCCAGATCTCTGCCTTAACTTCCACAGTTGTTTTTTTTCCAGTGTGTATGTCTGACTCGAAATTTTCCCTATCTGTAAGAAAACCACTCACATTAGGTTAGAGCCTGAATCTACACCAGTGCAATCTTGTCTTAACTGCTTACATCAGCAGCAACTCTATTTCCAAAAAAGGTCACCTTCCAAATGTCAAGGGCTAGGGCATCAACAACTGAATTTTCAGGGGTAATATTCAAAATGTAATAAAAAAAATTGGAGGGGAAATCCAACCTGAAATAAAGGAAAAGGTAAAAATTAAATATGGAATAATAGAGCTTTAAGCAAAAAGAAAGATGAAACACAAAGACCTTGAAAGTATCTTCCACACTCAGGAACTCAGCTTTCTCCAAGGAGCTGTAAGGATGTGTCTTCTTCTTTCCTTTACTTAGTTCAAGCTGCCAGTTGGGTGTCCCCCCCGCCCCTCCCCACAGCGGGTGCCTCTCCCTCAATTCCGGGCCCTCTAGTCAATAACTAAAACCTGAAAGTTCTGTCCTGGGAGCCTCCCACTCTCAACAAATTGACACAGGCTTTCCAGGCACAGACCCCAAACATATGTCCCTTCTAACCAGTTCCTACCTCCCAATAACACACATTTTCAACTATCCCACTATATCATAATACATGAGGCTTTGGGGAGACTTTCCAGATCCACACTATAGAGGTGAATAATGACCTATGACCAACCACCTTCCAAAAGCCCCACCTCAGAACACATGACAACATTGGGAAACAGTTTAGATATAAATAATAGCAGCCATCATAGGAAGCTGGTGCCCAAATGCACACCCACTACCACACTGGATGCTTTACATCTGTAGCCACTTCATCCTGTCTTGTGAGCAGGAAGACAGTCATGGTGAGTGGAGGTGTAGAGAAATGATTAGGACCTTGAGAATTAGTGATTCGGGTTGAGGTGGGGCCACAGTGATGTTACCTACATGCTGAAGTTGAATTTGAAATAAATGCCATCATAAATAATGATCATTTTTAAGATAAAGTAATGATGCACAGCTTTTCCTAAATGTGAAAGCATTACTACTTTCTCATCATTATCATCCTATAATGCATCACTCCTAAAATAATTGCCACACCAACTTCAAATAGTAGTTATTTGTACAAGAATACTTAAAGAGACTAGGTATTTGACCCTAAAATGTAAATAAAAATCATGTCGTTTCTGATAATTTGCTTTTATAATTCCTTAGCTCAAACCAGAATGAAGTGACATCAGTAACTTATGTGGAGCCCATCAATGAAATGTGAGTTTAAAGCAAACCAAAACAACATGTATATACATAGACACACATATACACACATATAAATATAAATGCAAGCATATACACATATAAATATATACATACATTGTAGACACATACACATATATGTATACATATGTATATGTGTTTGTACATATATACACATATATATACATATATAAATATATATATTTCTGTTAACACTTATATACTCACAGAAAGATCAAACAATGACAACAAATAAAGAAACTAAGAAAAAGGGAAAGAGAAGAAAGGAAAAGGAAGGAAGGAAGGAAGAAAACATCTGAAACTGAAGTGTATCCCATCTGTGAATTACATATATTCTATATATATCTACATACATACACAGAAAAATCAAATAATGAAATAAAAAGGGCTTGTCAATCTTATCTGTTTTGAGAGCCAAATCTTTGCTTCGCTGATCACTTAAATGTTTTTAGTTTTTGATCTGATCTTTATTATTTCTTTCCTTCTCCTTTTGGGCTTGGCATACTCCTGCTTTTTTTTTTTTTTAAAGACCTTGAGATGCATCTAGTGTAGGGACTTAGCTATAAACTTCTCTTCTCTCTTGGAACTGCTCTCTTCACGTCCCACAGATTTTGACATGCACTATTTCCAATGTCATCTGAGCGTGGGAATTTAAAATGTGTCCCTTCATTTCTTCAGTGCCCCACTGATCATTTAGAAGTGTATTTTCAATGTCCATGTGTTTGTTTAATTTCTGTGGTTTCTTTTGTTGTTGACTTTTAGCTTCGTTCCATTGGCACCTGAGTGGATATATAAGGATTTTTTTTTTTTTGAGACTTGCTTTATAGCCTAAAATGTGATCTATTTTGTAAAATATTCCATGGGATGTTAGAAAGTGTATTCTGCTAATGTTGGGTGACTCTGTAGATACTGTTTAAGTCCATTTGATTCACTGTGTGGTTTCTGATGTTTCTTTGTTGATTTTTTCATTGTCGCACTGACTTCTCTATTTGTGATAGTGGGATATTGAAGATTTCACTATGATTGTATTGATGTCTCTTTTTTATGTCAAGTAGTATTTGTTTTATGATTGGGTGTGCTGACATTTGGTGCACAAATACTTATGTATATTATCTTGGTGAATTCTTCCCTTTACCTACAATTAGTGAACTTCTGTCTGATGAGCAGTTTTGGTTTAAAGTCTACCTCATTAGATAAGAGTATAGCCTACTCCAGCTTTTGGATTCCAGCCCCTTGGAGTATCTTTTTGCATACTTTAACTTTCAGTTTGTTTATATCTTTACAGCAGGGATGTCTTTCTTGCAAACAATATATAAATTGATCTCGAGTTTTGTTTTGTTTTGGTTTGATTTCATTTTTTAAGACAGGGTCTCATTCTGTATCCAGGATGGTCTTGAACCTATTGTGTAGCATAGGCTAGCCTCAAACTCAAAGCAATCCTTCTGCCTTAGCCTTCTGAGTCCTGGGATTGTAGGCATATACCACCACATCCAGATAATCTTTACGTGTTATTGGGTAATTGAACCCAGGGACTTATGCTTGTGAGGTAAGCACTTTAACCACTGAGCTATGCCCCCAACCAAGTCTTTTTTGTTTTGATCAAGCCTGTTGATCTTTTAATAGAAGAATTCAGACCTTTTACATTAAATATTATTATTGAAATATGTGTAATTATTCCTACAATTTTGTTGTTTTCTAGTGTTTGATCGTTTTTTGTCTTTTCTTTCAGTGAGTCTGTGTTTAGTATTCTCTTTAGTTCTAGAGTCTGAAATAGGTAACTTTCTAGACACATGTGACTTATCTAAACTGGGCAAAGAAAATATTAAAAAATTGAAAACAGATCAATAACAAGCCATAGCAAACATTGATATTAAAGCAGTAATTGAAACTCTGCCACCTAGGAAAATCCCAGGGCCAGATGGGTTTACAGCTGGCCTTTAGAGAGGAGCTAGCACTAGTACTTAAACATCTCCATTTGGAATAGTGGTATCCTCCTAAATTCATTCTATGTAGCCAGGATTATCCTGACACCAAAACAAGATAAGGACACAACAACAATAAAAAATGAAAACTACAGACCAGTCTCCTCGATGAACACAGATGCAAAATTTCATCAATAAGAACTCCAGTAACAGAACGTAACAGTGCATCAAGATCATGCATCATGACCAGATTAGTTTCACTCAGGGATGCAAGGATAGTTCAATATATGTAGCTCAATAAATGTAGTATACCACAGTAATAGAATCAGAGAAAAAAATCACATGATCATCTCAATAGATGTTGAAAAAATTGACAAAATCCATTCAGTACCCTTTTCATAATGAAAACCCAGTTGAAAACAGCTACAGAAGGACCTTACCTCAAAATCATTAAATCCTTATGTGACAAACCCACAGCCAACATCATACTGAGGAAAAACTGAAAGAAGTCTCTCCACCAGAAGCATTTTTATGAGACATGTCTCACTCTGCAGAGACGCATTTTAGATCTGATATACACATTAAGCAAAATGGTGGAATATAAACTAAACACACAAATATCAATTGCATTCCTGTACCCCAATAATTAACCCATCATGAAGGAGACCAGGAAAACAATTCTATTCACAATAGCTTCAAAAAGTATTAAATCCTTAGAAATCAACATGATCAAGCAATTGAAAAAACTGTATGATGAAAGTTAAAGAACTCTGAAGAATTTGAAGATAACTTTAGAAAAAAACCCAAAGATATCCTCTGTTCATGGGTTGGCAGAGTCAAAATTGTTAAAATGGGCATACTACTGGAACAATGATACTGCTGGAAAACAACATTAGGGAAAAACATTTGAAGCCATAGGCATAGGCCAAGATGTCCTGAAGAGAACTGTAAAACCATAGAAAATAATACTAAAAATTAAATGGGACTACATCAAATTAAAAAGTTTCCATACAAAAACAAGACAGTTAACAGAATGGAGGGACAGTCCACTGAATGGGAGAAAAATTCTGCTAGCTATTCTGCTGACAAAATACCTAGAACAGATAAAGAACTTTAAAAAATTAATCCTATAAAATAAGGAATTCAATGAAAAATGAGCAAATGAGTTTAACAACACTTGTCAGAGCAGTTTGAGTGACCAAAAAATGTGAGAAAAACTTGATTTGTAGCCATCAGAAAAATACAAATGAAAACTACATTAAGATTCCATCTTGCCCCAGTCAGAGTAGCTACCACCAAAAATATTTTACAAAAAAAAAAAAAAAAAAAAAAAAAAAAAAAAAAAAAAAAAAAAAAAAAAGAATGGAGCTCAGGACATAGCTGAACGGTCAGAGTGCTTGCCTCGCAAGTGCAAGGCCCTGGATTCAATTCACCAGTACCACATAAGCTAGACATGGTGGTGCATACCTGTAATCCCAGCACCTGGGAGACTGAAGCAGGAGGATTGCTGTGAGTTTGAAGCCAGCCTGGACTACATATTGAGTTCAGGGCCAACCTGGACTTTAACAGTGAGACTTTGTCAAAAAAAGAATAAGCAAGAAGAGAGAGAGAAAGACAGAGAGAAACAGATGGACAGATGTCTAAGTAAGTAGATATATAGATATATCTTAGAAGCCATAAAAAGAAATCATGTAATTTGCAGAAAATTAAAGGAAATTATTATACTAAGTGAAATTAGCAAGACGCAGAAAGTTAGGTATTGCACAATTTTTCTTGTAGGAGAAAATTAAATATATGTAATAGGCAAAGAAATAAAAGAAGATAAGGAATTAGGGGTGAACTTCTGGAGATGGGGAAAGTGACACACAGGAGTGGAGACAAAACAGAGGGGAAACAGGAAAAAAAGAGAAAGAAGGAAGGAGTAAAAGCAATGAGGGAAAGGCAAAGAAAGAATGAAGAAAAGAAAAAATGAGGAACGAAATAGAATAAGAGGAATAAGGACTGAGAGAAAGGGAAAAAATGAAAAAAGGCTGAAAGAACAAAGGAAAGAATGAAAAGAAGAAAGAAAAGAAACAAAGAAGTCCAAATGTGTAAAAAGGAGCCCTGGGGACACTCCTGGAAAGAAAACTGTCCTGACACTGACTGTAATTCTCGCTGAACAGGAAACTTTTCTGCCAGTGAGTTTGTCACCCGCATTTGTTGGCAGCCAATCTCACAGGAAACCATTATTTTTCCCAACACTTTCTCACCGCCCCCCAACCCCATCCATTGTCTGTGGCCTTGAAAAGACGTAGCGAGGTGATCAGGCCAGAGATGCGCTGTGAGCACGAAGCTGTAGAAACAGGGACGAACCTACAAACTACACCTGAATATGAAGCACACACCACTGAAAGGGGTTGTACACACCGCGATTATGATAATTGTTACTTTCAGGAGCCTAAAGTATTTGCTGGCACTGTAAAGCCTCATTTCTAATTTAAAAATATCAAATTCAAATGAGTGATAGATATGAATATTCAAAGATCAACCAGAGCACCATTCATAAAAATAAATATATATCATGAATAAGTAAAAGTAAAGTAGTAAAGAAGTTACTTATATTCACATGTGATACGTGACTATGTACTTTTAAAAACTTTAGGCCGAATGGGAATGAGTTGATGCCAGACACCCACGATGAAAACAGCAGTGAAAGGTGAGGTGTAAATGAATAACAAAGACAAACATACGGGTATGTGCACATGCTAGCCTACATACACACTCATATACACACATACATAACACTGAGGTGATACACATGTGCACAAAATAATCAAGCTCAATGCAACTATTGTGTTTTGGTACATAATAATACAAATGGAAATCATTTTAAAACCATCTTCAGGACCATAGTCAGCGGAAAGAACGTCTTTAGTGCTCTATGGAACTCTGTCACTATAGGTCCTATAGATAATTTTCTCTTTTTAAGATAAAATTGAGTAAGAGTAAAACCATTTATAAACCAAATGCTTCCTTCAGTCTGTGTATTAATGTTAGTAGCAGCCAATTCTTATGGTAAACATTATGTTCATTATACAACACGATTAGAAAGGGGCAGAGAGGAAGAGAGTCCTACCTGTGGGAAGGACAAGATAGCAGGAAAGTGGAATCACTCAGTAGGAACTATCCAAGTTAATGGGGTCAAGAAGCGTCGCTCATCCTCTGAGAGCTCTGTTACTAGGTGAGGCTGGTACTCCAATCCAAACTCAATGCTCACTCTGAGAGATTCGTGCCACTCAAGCCTGCAGTTCATTAGCCCAGGCTGATGGCAGAACACAAACTCATGTGGGGTGAGAGGGAGGAAGAGGTGAAGGAACCTGAGAGGCGGGAAGTAGATGGGTCAAGAGTGAAGTTAGGAAAGCACTGAAGTTACACTGGAAATAAATACCATCGTAAGTGACTGTCGCACGGTACGACCAAGGTAAGGATGCAGAAGGTAAGCTTCACCAAGGCACGCTGAAAGCTTTGCTTCTTTCACAGACCTAGGTTAGTCATTATCAGCCCTTCAAAGACCTATTTTTAATTGTTTTTTAAAAGTGCTTAATCAAGTTTAAAAGGTAGTGATATGTACAGGAATAATTACACACACCAGCTCTGTATAGAGTATCTTTAAGTATTTGGACCTAAAATGAAAGCAAAAATTATGTGTACTTTCTAACAGTATGCTTTTATAATCTCTTAGTTTGCACCAGAATAAAGAAACATCAGTAATTATTGTGGAACCCATCAATGAAATGTAACATAATAAGGCAAAGCAATACATCCATATATCTACACACACACACACACACACACACACACACATATATGTTTATGGATATATGCTAGTATATACATATTTCTGTCAGGGATTACACCCAAAATTCTCTGAAAGAGAGACCAAAAAAGGAAAGAAAGACAGAGGAGAGGTGAGGGGAAAGGAAGACACAATATCTTAGACGTTGTATGTAAATCTTCTTGCTGAACAGGAGCTTCTGGTCAATAGGATTGTTACGCTTGCTTTGTGGAAGCCGATATCATAGGACATTCTCAGGTTACCTACACGAGATCTCTGAAGGGACCAAAGGACAACAGAGTCCTGATGGAAAAAAAAGAAAAGGATGAGGACAGGGCGTGGTGGAACCTTTAGCAAAATGTTGGAGTAGTGGAGCCTCAATGTGTGTCACTCACCTTTGTCACCGCGGGAAATTGGCGTCCCAAATATGCACCAACTACTCCAATGGGTGAAGTCCCTGCTGGGCATCTACAGCCCCTTCATCCAGTGTCATGGAGAGGAAGGACAATTGTGGTGTGTGAGACCATGAGGTGAAGACAGACTTACGAATCCAGAGAATGGATGTGGGCAGAGGGATGTGTACCTGTAAACTATAACTCAATATGAAATTAATGCCACCAAAAGTGGGCTTAAGGTAATCACTACTTAAATCTAGATGAATTATTACTGCAGGAGCCTAAGACACACATTAGTACCACTGATGCCACATTATTAATAATGACTAATTCAAATGAGTGATATGCATGCATCTGTGAATATTCATAGACCAATTAGAGCAAAACTCATGAAATTCACTTAGTTGTTTGATGTAAGAATGTTATTTTATACTTACATGTAGTGTCTGACTATGTACATTTTAATTCTTTGGACCATTTAGGAACGAACTGACAACAGACCCCCATGGTGCAGCCTCGGTTGGAAGGTGAGGTACAAATTAGTGAAAAAGAAAATATGTAGAAATGTATTTACGCTAACATATACACATTTCTATATGCACACACATATTTATGTACATGTTTCTCCACAGAAAGATATACTTCTATCAGCACACTTAAATACTTAACTCCCACACTAAAACACATATACCTGTGAAGTGGGCACAGTTGCACACATGTGTGATCTAAGTTCCTAAAAAGCATGAGATGAGAAGACTGCAAGTTCAAAGCCAACCTAAGCCACTCAGCAAGCCAAAAAAGAGAAAGAAAACACAAAGAAGGCTTTGGAGACGTAACTCAAAAGTAGGACACTTCGCTCCATGCACGAGACTCTGGGTTCAATCATCCATAATGTAAAAGAAAGAAGAGGGAGAGAAAGCAAGAGAGAGAGAGAGAGAGAGAGAGAGAGAGAGAGAGAGAGAGAGAGAGAGAGAGAACAGATAGACAAACCAAAAACATGCATGAATGTGTTAAAGTATATATAGTGGTAGAGATTTGCAAAAAACAATCTTCATGGATTGTAATACTGAGGCATTTCATATGTGCACAAATTCTCAAGCTTAATGTAACTGTTGTGTATTAAATATATAACATAGTAGCGACAATGGGGGGAAAATACCTTTAAAACCATCCTTGAGAGCATCTCCACCACAAAGAATGTCTTTGATGCTCTGTGGAATTCTGTCACTAAAGGTGCTGCAGATATGTTTTTGTTCTTTTATGATAAAATTGGGGAAAAGTGGAACCTGTCCTGAAACAAACGGTTCCAAGAGTCAGAGTGCATGTTCCTGCTATAAGCAGCCAATCATCATGGTAACTGTCATGTTTCTAACATGACACATCAGAAGGGGAGTGATGAAGAGAGCCCTACCTATAGGGAAGATGAGTCGTAGGGACCTGGAGCAGTAGACCACTCGGCAGCAACGATCTGAGTTCACAGAGCCCAGATGTGTCACTCATCCTCTGAGAGAACTGTCACCAAATGGGGCTTATCCTCCAACACCAAAATTCTCATTTCGAGAAATTTGTGCCACTCCAGCCTGCAGTTCATTAGCCCAGGCTGATGGCAGAATACACACTAGTGCAGGGTGACAGGAAGGAGGTGGAAGGAGCACAAGAGGCAGAAAATTACATGGGGCCAGAGCGATGTTAGCTACACAAGGACGCTGAATTGGAAGTTAGTTGCCAACAAAAATGACTGCCACACATTAGGACCAGAGTAATTATATGGGGTATTTATTCAATCTGAAACATTACTCCTTTCACAAGCCTAGGAAAGTCATCATCAGCTCTCATGAGACAGGGTCTGGCTCCGTACTACAGGCTGGTCCTAAACTCACTGTGTAGCCCAGTCTGAGCTTGAACTCACAGCGATCTTCCTGCTTCATCCTACGAAGCATGGGGATTACAGGCACATACCACCACACCCAGGTTGTGTTGTGCCAGGCAATTGAATGTAGGGCCTTTTGCCTACTAGGCGCGTGTTCTACCCACTGAGATATTCCCCCCCCCCACCCCTGCCGCCTCACACCTGGAAGATACATTCTTATTTTTTTTAAAATGCCACAGCAAGTTATATTAATAGTGGTACGCCCATGAATAGTTAAACACAGTGTAACTCAGTGTGGAGTAACACGTATTTGAGCCCCCATATGTAAGTAAAGACTGTGTGTTGTTCCTGACGATATGCTTTTATTATCTCTTAGCTTGTCCCAGAATAAAAAGACGCCAGTAACTTTTGTGGAATCCGTGGATGAAATGTGAGTCGGCAAAAGGCAAAAAACACATACATTACATATTTCTAGCAAGACTTACACACATAAATATCTCTGGAAGGAGGAAAGGAGGAGGGAAGAAAAATGGGAAGGAAGGAAAACAAGAAAGAAAGAGAAAGGAACTAAAAAGAAACGATTTGGTGAGCAGTGAAAAAGAAAGAAAGAGCTTGATACTGGAAGGGCGGGGAGGGTGGTGAGATGTTTCAGAATCGACGCTAGACATAAACCTTAGGAAACCAAATTGTCATTGACTCTGTATGTAAATTTTCTCACTGAACAGATACGTTCTTCCATCCATGCATCTGTCAGCCTGTTTAGTAGCGGTCAATCCCACAGACAACTTTTAGGGTTTCTATGAGAAACTACCAGCTGGTACCCAAGAAAGACCGAGTCCTCTATGAACCAAAGGGAAGGAAGAGGCCCACAGGGAACAGCAGAGCCCTCAGCAGGAAGTCAGGGTGCTGGGGCCTGGAGGCGTCCCTCGCTGTGCAAGATGTCCCACCATAGGAGGCCAGAGTCCCCATGCATAGCCAGTGCCACAGTGGGCGGAGTCCCTGCTTCGCATCCAACGCTTATTCACCCTGTTTCATAGGCAGGAAGGACAATCGTGATGAGTGAAGTATAAGGAGGAAGAAGACTTAAAAATTATCAACGTGGATGTAGAAAGAGGGCGTGCACCTCACACAGTAGTTGAATGTGACACAAGCACCACCATATGGGATGGTGTGCCTTGGGATCAAAGTTACAGTTCCTTAACGTAGACGTGTGCACTTCTTTCGTGAACCTTACATACACATTATCACTACAAGAAACTTCATTTCTATTAATAATTTAATGTGCCAAATTTAATTGGTTGATCGGGGTACCAATATTGAATGATGACATCATAGAATAAATGAAGTTATTTGACCTAAAGAAGTTGGACTGCATCTACACATAATTTCTGACTGTGTGCTCTTTAATTCTTCAGGCTGTATGAAAATGAATTGATATCATATAGACATGACACAACCATCAATGAAAGGTGAGGTATAAATAAATGAAAAAGGTAAGGACATATGTGTATAGTAATATGTACATGTCTACACAGAGAAGTACCTATCTCTTTTTTGTTTGTTTCTGAGACACGGTCTCACTTTATCATCCAGGCTGGACCTGAACTTAGATTTTAGCCTAGGATGGCCACAAGCCTTCAGCCACCTTCATGAGGGCTGAGTTTACAGGCATGTGCTGTCTTTCTCAGTTTATGTGGTGCTGGGGAATTGAACTCAGGGCCTTGTGCTTGCCTGACAAGTGCTCTAACTCTGTGCTATTCCTCTGGCCTAGAAGTAAGTGATTCTGTCAACATTCATATATACATATACACACACAGATGAACACGATTGTACTCATCTGTGAATACAGACACTCGGGAAGCTGAAGCAGGAGGATTGCAAGGGAAAGACAGCTTAGGCAACTGGATGAAAATCTATCTCAAAAGACAAAGTGGTCAGGCTGGTGATATAATTCACTTCTAGAATACTTGCATAGCATGGATGAGACCCTGGATGAAATATATGTATATATAAGAAAAGTATATAGATACATTGATACAGGTACATATATGTCAAATTTTAAGTTCATAAAAACGAGACCTGTGAAGCCTACCATCAGGAGTCTCCTCCTTGCCACTGTAGGGCCTGTTGATAGTTTTCATTTGTTTACAGTTCACATTGGGTTACAGTGGAACCTGTCATGATCGGGACGCTTCCTTCAGTCAGTGTGTTTGCCAAGCTCAGTAGCAGCCAATCCCTCAGGAAACCCTCATGTTGCTAATATGAGACTACTAGTGGGGACAGCGAGAAGACCCTCACATGTGTAGCAAAAATGAGATGGCAGGGACTGGAGTAGAAGACCACTCAGCAGAAAGGATCTGAGCTCATGGAGCCAAGATGTGTCGCTCATCCTCTGAGATCTCTGACACCAGACGCGGCTCGTACTCCAACCCAAACTCAGTGCTCACCTTAAGAGTTGCGCGCCACTCAAGCCGGCAGTTCATTAGCCCAGGCTGGTGGCAGAACTCACAACTATGTCGAGTGAGAGAGACGGGGTGGTGGAGTGACCCTAAGGGTGGGAAACTAGATGAGGCAAAATTGATGTTAGGTATGCACTGACATTGCATTTGAAGTACATGCCAGCACAAGTGACTGTCACACGTTGGTACCGAGGTAAAGCTACAGAGCTTGTCTTCAATCTGAAGCCTTTGCTTCTTTCACAGATCTGATATCGTCAGTATCAGCCCTTCAATGGCCTATTCCTAATTACTTAATACACACTGCTGCATTAAGTTTAAAAGGAAATAATATGCAGGGAAATAATGACCCACACAATATTCATGTAAAGTAACTTTATGTTTTTGAACCTAAAATGTAAGCATATATTATGTGTTGTTTCTAACAGTATGCTTTTATAATCTCTTAGTCTGCACCAGAATAACACACCAACAATAACTACTGTGGAACCCATCAGTAAAGTGTGAGTCAACTAGTCAAAGTAATATTTATGTTTATATATGTAAGTCAATGCACACACACACACATGTTTATGGATATATGCCAGTATCTACATATTTCTGTCAGGAATTCTCCGAATGAGAAATCACAAAAGGAAGGAAAAAAAGACAGAGAGGGAGGAGAAGGGAAAGGGAGAGAGAGAGAATGAGAGGAGGGTAAATTTGGAAACTATCGACCCTAGGTGCACCTTTAGGAAGACACAGTGTCTTGGACATTGTATTTAGGTCTTCTCACTGACCAGAATACTTCCAGTCAGTAGGTTTGTCACTCTCACTTGGCGGCAGTCAATCTCAGGTTTCCTACATGAGACCTTGGAGGGGACCAAAGACAAGAGAGTCCTGTTGGAAACAAAAAAGAGAAGGATGAGGACAGGGCGTGGTGGAACCCTTACCAAAATGTGGGAGTAGTGGAGCCTCAATGTGTGTCACTCACCTGTGTCCCTGTGGGAAATTGGTGTCCCAAATATGCACCAACTACTCCAATGGGAGAAGTCCTTGCTGGGCATCTACAGCCCCTTTATCCAGTGCCATGAAGAGGAAACACAATCGTGGTGTTTGAGACCATGAGGTAAAGAAAGACTTAAAACAAGAGTATAGATGTGGGCAGAGGGATGTGTACCTGTAAACTATAACTCAATATGAAATTAATGTCACCCAAAAGTGGGCTTATGACAGTCACTACTTAAATCTGGATGAATTATTACTGCAGGAGCCATAGACACACATTAGCCCCACTGACGCCACACTGTAATACTATGAATCATTCAAATGAGTGATGTACATGTATATGTGAATATTCATAGACAAATTAGAGCAAAACTCATGAAATTCACATAGTTGTTTGAAGCAAGAATGTTATTTAATACTTACATGTAGTATCTGAGTATGTATGTTTTAATTCTTTGGACCATGTAGGAGTGAACTCACAACAGACACCCATGGTGCAGCTTCGGTTGGAAGGTGAGATATAAATTAGTAAAAAAGAGAAATATGCAGAAATGTATTTACGCTAACATATACACATTTCTATATGCACACGCATGATTACATACATGTTCTTGCAAAGAAAGACATAGTTGTGTCAGCACATTTAAAAACTTAAACTCCCGCAGTAAAACACATATACCTGTGAAGTGGGCACAGTTGCACACATGTGTGATCTAAGTTCCTAAAGAGCCTGACATGAGAAGACTGCAAGTTCAAAGCGAACCTAAGCCACTGAGCAAGCCAAAAAAGAGAAAGAAAACACAAGGAGGACGATGGACACGTAACTCAGAAGCAGGACACTTGGCTCCATGGACAAGAGCCTGGTTTCAATCACCCATAATGTAGAAGAAAGAAGAGTTAGTGAGAAAGTGCAAGATGAGAGAAAGACAAGGAGAGAGAGAGTGAGAAAGAGAGAGGGAGAACAGATAGACAAACCAACAACAAACACAAATCCATAAAAACAGACAGTGGTAGAGTTTTCCAAAAGCTATCTCCTTGGATGATAATATTGAGGTGCTTCACATGTGCACCAATACTCAGGCTCAATGTAACCATGGTGTACTGAATATATATACACACTAGTGAAAATCAGGGAAAATACTTTAAACCATCTTTGAGAGCATCTTCAACATCAAGAATGTCCTTGATGCTATATGGAAATCTGTCACTATAGGTGCTATAGATAATTTTCTGTCTTCTTAAGGTAAGATTGGGAAAGAGTGGAACCTGTCCTGAACAAAATGCTTCCCTCAGTCCGTGCACTTGTGGCTGTCAGCTAAAGCGAATCCTTTAGGTAGCTGTCAGGTTTCTTACAGGACGCAGCTAGAAGAGGGGAGAGAGGAAGACAGTCCTACAAGCAGAGACAAGTTAGCAGGGACCGGGGCAGTAGACCACTAGCAGAAACGATCTGACTGGAGCCAAGATGTGCCACTCATCCTCTGAGAGTTCTATCACATGATGAAGCTGGTACTCCAAAGCCAAACTACACATTTTGAGAGATTTGTGCCACTCAAGCCTGCAGTTCATTAGCCTAGGCTGATGGCAGAAGCAACACACGTGTGGGGTGACAGGAAGGAGGTGGAAGGAACCCCAGAGGCAGGAAACTACAGGGGGCAAGAGTGAGTTAGCTACGCATGGATGCTGAATTGGAAGTTAATTGCCATCACAAATGACTGCCACACACTAGAGACAACGAAATGATAGGGAATTTTTCTTTAATATGAAAACATCGGTCCATTCACAAGCCTAGGAAAGACATCATCAGCTTTAATGAGGCAGAGTTTGGCTCCATAGTACAGGCTGGGCCTAAACTCACTATGTAGCCCCTTCTGGGCCTGAACTCACAGCGATCTTCCTGCTTCAGCCTACCAAGTGTGAGGGTTACAGGCGCATACCACCACACCCTGGTTATGTTGTGCCAGGCAATTGAATCTAAGGCCTTTTGCCTACTAGGCAAGTGTTCTAACCACTGAGATACTACTCAACCTCAAAGACCCATTCTTATTTTTAAAAAAGTGCCACACTGAGTTAAAATAATGATGATATTCCCATGAATATTTACACGTACTCTCTTTCTGTGTAGAGCAACATAGGTATTTGAGCCCCCATGTGTACACAAAGACTGTGTGTTGTTTCTGACGATGCGCTTTCATCATCTCTTAGCTTGTGCCAGAATAAAAAGACACCTGTACCTTTTGTGGAATCCCTGGATGAAATGTGAGTTGGCAACAAACCACAGCACATAAATTATATATTTCAAGCAAGACATACACATATAAATATCTCTGTAAGGAGAAAGGAAGGAGGGAATAAAATATCAGGAAAGAAGGAAAACAAGAAAGAAAGAGAGAGAGGAACTAAAAACAGCAATTAGGAGAGAGACGTGAAAAAGAAAGAGCGTGATACTGGAAGGGGCGGGAGAGAAAAAGAAAGCAAGGAAGGAAGGAAGGAAAGAAGGAAGGAAGGAAAGAAGATCTTGATACTGGAAGGGCGGGAAGGGTGGTGAGATGTTTCAGAATCGACGCTAGACATAAACCTTAGGAAACCAAATTGTCATTGACTCTGTATGTAAATTTTCTCACTGAACAGATACGTTCTTCAATCCATGTATCTGTCAGCCTGTTTAGTAGCGGTCAATCCCACAGACAACTTTTCGGGTTCCTATGAGAAACTACCAGCTGGTACCCAAGAAAGACCGAGTCCTCTATGAACCAAAGGGAAGGAAGAGGCCCACAGGGAACAGCAGAGCCCTCAGCAGGAAGTCAGGGTGCTGGGGCCTGGAGGCGTCCCTCGCTGTGCAAGATGTCCCACCATAGGAGGCCAGAGTCCCCATGCATAGCCAGTGCCACAGTGGGCGGAG
>PVKB01006654.1:0-55506 GCA_004027205.1 Ctenodactylus gundi
AAAAGAAAAAAAAAAAGAAAAAAGAAAAAGAAAAAAAGAAAGAAAAAAAAGAAAAAGAAGAGATAAATACCAAAGGGTCTTCTGCACTTAGTTCTCTTTTTATCAGAAGTGTGTGGTGGATTACATGTACTTCCTCTCTCGATATGCTATACTATTCTCCTTTACGTCTTTAATTCATTACTAGTATTTTACATATTTTGTTACTTATATTTCAGTTTAGAATTTGTGTGTGTGAATTCCAGTGCAAATATGTATGTCTGCCTGCTTGTCTGGCTGCTCCCTCCCTCCCTCCCTGACTCCCTTCCTTCTTTCTTTTTTTTTCCTTCCTTCCTTCCTTCCTTCCTACCTACCTACCTACCTTCCTTCCTTCCTTCCTTCCTTCCTTCCTGTCTATTTCTGTCTTTCTTTTTTTCTTTCTTCTCTTTCTTTTTCATCTATTATTTGAACTGTTGGTAATAATGTATTTTCCCTGACAAAAAATTATGAAGATCCATTTTATCTAAATAAAAGTATATGTGTATGTGTGTATGTGTGTTATATAAATGAAAAAGTTTGTTTTAAAAGAAGGCCACAACAATCTTGCTATTTCTGCATGACCATTTCCCTTACATTTTGCTGAATGTTTGGTGCATTGATGAGTCCCAAGCAGATGCCATGGGCAGAGTTTTATTTACTTTAAATTATGGTAGTAGGTCAATTCTGCTTCTAATGACACATTGATTATGAACTAGGCAATTCAGCATGCATGATGCTAATGAAAAATCTGAGCATTATGTCCTTTGATAGAGTTACTGAATGAAATGATACTTTGTGAATTATTGCTTCTTTTTTGGACTTTAATTTAGACAACTGAACCTAAGTTTGGGTGTGTGTGTGTGTGTGTGTGTGTGTGTGTGTGTGTGTGTGTTTATTCTACCCACTTTGCAGTTGTGTGGTAAGACTATCTTGGTTTCTAGGGAATCCTGCTGGTAGATTTGATGAGAGCACCCACCCATCAGGAATACATTAACTCTCATGCTTTCCCTTGAAGTAAGTGTTGTGAAATTGTCCAGAGAATCAAAATGCCATGAAAGCACATAGCAGGCCCACCTGGAAAGACTCAATATTCAGTGGAAGTCATGCTTTGCTCTTGATATATACTGGAGAATTTCTTATTAAGAAGGATAAAATATTTCTAGCTGTAAATAATACAAGAGCAAACACTTTAATAATTTCAATTAATTCTGGTGTGTAGCTTTAATTTTTCCAAATACAGCCGAGGTTCCTAAATCTGGGACTTCTGATGAAAGTTAATGAAATCTTTGCTTACCACTACAATTCCATTTTAGAATCTGCACTTGAAGTGGAGTATGCTTTAATTAAAACTATTTTAAATCTAAAATGTGCTATTTCAACTTCTTAAGACACTTTCAAATTATAAGTTATTTCAAAGTGGACAGTATAAATGAGGCCAGTTGCTGTTTTGGATTTTTTGGTTTGATATTTAAATGATAATGAAATATAAGTTTTTCTTGTCACAATTATATAGTGAATCATATAGATTCAGTAAACTCATTTGAAGAAGGAAAACCTGAGAGAGCTCATTGTATGTTGATTCAAAATGAAGTTTTTAAATAAATATACATTTGATATGTAAAATAAAAGGCAATAATTAAAGATATAGAGACACTGGAGTGTATTTGCATGTACTAAATGATTTTAAGACTTTTTTTTTTCTTTTCTTTTTTTTTTTTTTTTTTTTTTTTTTTTTTTTTTTTTTTTTTTTTTTTGAGACAGGGTATCACTCTATGGTCCAGGCTGGTCCCGAACTCACTTCAGAGTCCAGGCTGGCCTTAAACTCAAGGCACTCCTCCTGTCTCAGCTTCCCGAGTGATGGGATTGCAGGCGTGCACCACCATGCCCAGCTTATGTGGTGCTGGAGAATCGAACTGGGTTTATTAGCTCTTGCTAGACAAGTGCTTTAACCGCTGAGCCATTCCTCCAGCCTGATTTTGAGACTCTTTAAGAAGCAAAAATAATACTTACATATTATGGGAGATATTTTTTCTACAGCCCTTCTATGTCTTGTTATTTATACTCTGGGTAAAGATGCATTTTCCTCCAGAAATTCATGGTGTCTCACTTAATGTATAAAAATAGCAAAAATAAAGAATAAAATGTAGTCTAAGAATAATCCTTTCATTGCTACCACAGAAAAATAAGTAATGTTTTAGTCTGCTTTGAGCCCTTTACAAACATCTATAATTTTTCTTTGTTTGATTTGATTTACTGAGAAAAATTACATATACTGCCCAAGATTTGGTCCTTAATAGTAGTCATGTATTTCGTGTGGTGCATTTCATGTTCATGCTGAATAATCAAATGTTATTCTAAACATAAATGCAAAGACTTTAACTGTAATTCTAAGTACCTTCAAAGGCCATTATCACATATATAATAACATTTTTCTTAACAAAGTAAATTATTTTTCTGCTATTCTTGATTATGAGTTTCTTTTTCATATTTTATCAGGTATTTGCTGTTATACCAAAATCAGACCCAGGAATAAATGTATTAAATGCTTAGTAAATTAATAAATACATTAATGCTTTTATTTATTAGGAAATAAAATCATGTTTTGCAGTCCATATCTGCATGTTTTTTGCTTTTAAAATTATGTATTGCTTTTATATTAGTCTTTGCAAATAGTCATAGAAAATGTTATTTTAGAAAAAAACATTTTATCCTGGTGATTGCTAAACTGTAATGTCCTAATCTAGTAGATAGATTTGATGGAAACTCAATAACTGTTACAGAATAAAACAACAGAGCATGACCTTGTCTAAATTAAAAAAAAAGAAAAGAAAAGAAAGAAAAGAATGATTAAAATGGAGCTCCAGTCATAGTCTACTGGTTTGAATGCTTTCCTAGTATGTACAAGGCCCAGAGTTCGATTCCCTAGCTCCACATACAAAGTAGCTTATAGTGGTAGTGCATACTTGTAATTCTTGCCCTCTGGGGTGCTGAGGCAGGAGGATTGAGGTCAGTTCCAGGGCTGCATGGTCAGTTCAGGACCAGCTTGGACTCCAGAGTGAGATCCTGTCACAGAAAAGTTAACTAGTAAAAGAAAGAACTAAGGTGTGTAGGAGTGTGTAATAATGTGCCTTTGGGAACAACTTTAACTTTCCTTTGTTTTCAATGTAAGTTCTATGGTAAAAGATTTTTTTTGTATAGATTAAGTAATTTGTTATTATTAACCATTGTGTTTAATAGTAACCAGGTTTGAAATTGTGAAATTTAGACTTCTGTTCCAGGTCTAGCACTGCTTCCTGTATTCTTGATTGTGAGAATGTTACTTTTGCTTAGAACTTTAGTTTTCTCACCTCGTAAGTCAGACACTTTGTTGTCTACCTTAAATCATGCATATATTTGTGAATATATGACTGAATATGGAGGATTAGAAGAAAAACAGCTTGAAAGCAAAATAGCTTTAATGATTTTTAAAAAACTATACTACTAATATGTATGGTTAATGGCAATTCATGGTCCTTGCTTTTCAAAGTTGAACAATTTCATGTGTAAATTTTCTATTTTTTTTACAACACATTATATTATGCTCTTATTTTTTTTAAGTCTTGATAATGAAAAAGTACGTTGGTATATTAATATTTTTTATTTAAATAATGTAGGTAAATGCACTTTACAGTGGGCCAAGAACACTGCTAATGCACCTCACTGTTTAATACACAAAATTTAAATTTTTCACATAAATAGCACACAATAGCATCCATGATTCAACTAAGTAATAAGTCTCTAGAATTATTAAATAACATCATAAATACAATAAAGTTGTATTTAAAAATAGACATGACTCGTTTTCTGTGTAGCAGAATGAACCATAAATGAAATCTTTTTGCCTATGGAAATCAGCTTATTTGGTGATCCAAATGAGAAGTATACTTGTAATTCTCAAAGAATTTAAATGTTTGCTCCACTTTGCAGGAAAGTAGAGACAAGATATCTCATGAGATTTTCACTGATTTTTTCCAGCTTATTTGAAATTATTAGTTGAGAAAAAAATCCACGTACAGTTATTCTATTCTATTCTATTAATTGTCAATTGCCTTGTTAACATCTATTGTTCATCTGGTGTGTTTTTTATTTCACTTTTCACTATTAATTTACTAGAATTTAACATTGGATCATTATTTGTATCAGTTGCCTATGGATTTCTGTAAAGTTGATGGTATGGTAATGGTGCTTTGATTTGACCCAAGCCTTATTGTCACTATGAAAATGCTGTCTCTATACATTCAGATAAGAGCCGCACAATATAAGCAAATGGGTTATTTTATATTTTGAGATGAACATGTGATCTTATCCTTTTCTATTAGTAGCTAACCATCTGAAAAGTCAACCTGCTTTTTGGGGTAAAATTCTTCTGAAGATTGTTTCCCCATGTCTTGGCAAGATAAAATAAAATTTGTGTCACTTCTACCTCTTTAAAGTGCAAATGATTATGTAAAAACTGTCATTTTTTTCATTGAATTTGATATAGTGACAAAGATCTGCTCAGAAATCTGTATCTACACAAGGATTTCAATTTTTTTCTCAGCTGCCCTTATCACACACTCTTGAAACTAGTAGATATCTAGTGATATCTCATTATACAGAGTAGGTGTGGCAAGGGTGTGACTTTGTACCCCTGAAGCCATCTCCCATTGGATGGATGGTGTGAATGACTAAATGGGTCAGTCTCATAAGGTTGTAAGCTATTCACTCTCATTAGGCCATCAGCTCAAAACTCCAAAAACAGACCAGCTTTTTGGAAAAATGCAGTGATTTGTTGAAGGGATTTCTTTATCTGCCTCTCTTAAGGCAATCAGCAGTTCAAAGAACATATTAATTGAAAATTCAGGTATAAATAGCATCAGTTTATTTCAGCTACATTAAGCTACCTACCTGTATTTAGACTGCTTTGATATTAATCATTGATCATGATTTCATGTTTTTTTTTAATCCTTTTGAGTTTAGTTAAATGAAGCCTGAAGTATAAAAAGACATTTCTGGTATCCTTATTAAAAGCTGAAAAATCAGTATTCACTCCAGTTATACTCAAGGCAGATGAAATGTAATTTATCCCTTATTCATTTTTTTTGCAGAATTATTCTCTTTATTCCTGGCAGCAGTTTTTGTTCTGAATGACTTCTCTCCCCCCCCCCCCATTTTATTGGTATGTATAAGTGTAAAATTTAAGGCTTACAATGAAGTTGAGCATTATTTTGTGCACATACCTAACTTGTATCTTGTCAAGTTGACAAGGGCTTTCCCATTCTCCTTTTGTCCCTTCCCCTACCCACTCCCCTCCCTCCTTCCCCATCCTGAGAAACATTTTCCAAAAATGGATATGAACTGTCCTCTGTATTTACAAGTAGATGAGATTATACAATGTGCTTGTTTAGGCTTCTTCTACCCAGTGAACCAGAATTCCTTTTGGAGTGGGATGGCAACTAGTGTGAATGACTCAAGCTGAGTGGGAAAGATGGAAGCACAACACAAACAGGAGCTTAATTATTCATTTTAGGAAGAAAACATAAAACTTCAACACTTCTATTTTGATAATAACTTGAGATAACAATGCGCCAGATATCTGTTGTTACAACAAAGTAAAAGACTTACAATGACACAGACAGAGAAATTTCTGTATAAATAAAACCATCATTTGAGGATGGAAAGAAGACTTCCAAAATTGTGGATTTCTTATTCTCTGTTTCAGACATAGGAAAGATTCATTTTCAAGGTTACAAATAGACTTAAATATGTTTTTTCCATAAAATATATTTTTGGATCAATCTTTTCTCATTGTTTAAAAACACTTCATTAAAATTTCTTTGGCTTAGTTCAATAATATTGTCTGCCTTCCAGAATTCTAAGAAAGTTCCCAATCTCTTTATGTTAGTTTGAAATATATCATACGTATTGAATTAGTATTATTCAGGATGTAGCCTTAGAGCAAAAATAGAGCAAAAACACTATTGTGAACCCATGCAGTGACCTCAAAATTACTAATCTTGTCTGTTTTTTATGTACGGCATATATAACTAAGTTTTACTAACTTAGAGTATGAAAGCCTATTTGTAATAATGCTCAAACAATGATGGCTGACTTCTTGTGTTTTAGTTGCAAGAAATTTGAGCCTTCCACCATGTTTTGTTAGAATGCTTTATGTCTTTAGTTCTTTGTGAATAGTCACCCTCACATCCACATTCTACATTTATTCCTCAAATTATAGCATGTGAACAAGTGCATGCATATCTGGAATCTTATTAGATGTGCAGCTTCTTAGCTCCTACCCAAGACCATTTGAATCAACACCTTCATTGAAGATGCTACGCAGTTGTTTTCTATTATAGTTTGAGACATAGTTAGAATACAACCTGATCTGGTGTACTTTTCAATGTATTGTTTTATATTTTAGGAAAAAAGATATAGTGATTTACCACTTGGTCTTTGTTACCTGAATCTTGGGTGGTAACTGTTTCCTTATGAGGTGCTGTGGAGTACTGTATTCCAAATAGCAGTCATTTTTTTTCCCTCTCACCTCCCTAAGGAGAAGCCAAATCATAGTTTGAACCATATTTCGTAAACCTTTGGGGATAATAACAAATAAGTGTATCAAAAGGGGAGCTTAGAATTTTCCCTTAATTTAGGAGTAGGTAGTTTTGGTCCACATGTTCAGGTGTATTGTTCTGGAGCCTTGTACACCATCTTCACTCAGCTCACATCTCCTCTCCATTTGACTCTTTACCATAAATGTTGCATCTATATTCCTGAGGAATTCAGGACCCAATCCTCAGGAAGGTTTGGCAGAATAAAAAGTTTCTATTTTCTGTGAGAGACTTGTCACTAGAGTTTCCATGCTTTGTTCTAGAAAACCCTTTTATTAATAACTTGTTCTAAAAATTTATAACCTAATTCAACTAGAAATAATAGAATATACGAGTAGAAGATCAGATCATTGGCATGCTGCTGGAGACTGGCTTCCACTCTTTTCAAGATAGGTGGCACTTTCCCAGTGAGTGTGTTTTCTGCTCCAACCAGGCAGATTTACCTTATCTTACAACATAGAATCAATCCCATGTGCATTTTAATCAGTGGGTTTAGTTTGAAATGCTTCAAAAAAACTTCTGAACTATACAACAAGCAACTCTCTTCAAATTCTTTCTCAAGCCTTTCACCTGTGTCCACATCTCTTGAAAACCACTCTCAATATAAAACAAAATAAATGCAACAAAACATTCATCATCTTTAAAACACAAGGTGGTAAAAGCACACTACTGCTTAAAGGCATACAATAGATATTACTATTTCTTCCCATAATCCTGTGCTCCATTCCCAAATGCACCCTTCCTACCAGCATACACAGATGCATACCTAGCAAACGTAATGTGTATCATAACAAGCTTCCATTTTCCAGTAAAAAATAGAACAAAAAAACTGCATCCAGTCTAATAATGACTCTTTAGTATTTTTCTGGCTATAGTGGATGGAATTTTGTCTTGGAATTTGTGTAGCTAAAATAAGATTAAAATGGATTGCTTATAAAGGAAAAGCTTACTTTCAAAAAAATTTGTTATATGTGGATTAAAATATTACAGTATATTTATATGCTGTGCAGCAATAAAAGACAAGAAATTAATACATTGATGAATATAAATGAAACTAAAAATGGATGTGTACTAAAGCAAAAAATTAAATACTATATATTTAATGTATGTATATAAAGTTCTGATACAGAGAAAACTAATTTATGCTGTTACAAATTGGTTCATTTATTACTTAGAGGAGATGGAGATATGGTAGATTCACTAAAGAAAACAAATGGTAATTTTAAGATTTTAAAATATTTATAATTTTGGAGGTTAATTGCACGAGTATATATATTTGAAAAATCATCACTATAAATGCATGCATATGATTTCACATAAGTTGTACTTCAGTAAATCTGATTTTTGAATGTAAATGTTAGAATTAGATAATTGACTTAGTAGTGAACAAAATATTTTCTTAATTTTGTATATCCTTTATATATACTATGTGTCTAGAATGATAACTCAGGGATTAGCATGCACTGAACATATGTAAGATCTGAGTGTAATTTTCCTTCCTTCCTTCCTTCCTTCCTTCCTTCCTTCCTTCCTTCCTTCCTTTCTGTTTGAGACAAGGTCTTTGTCTGTAGTCTGGACTAGTCTTGAACTCAATGAGTAGAAAAGACTGGCCTAGAACTCTTGGCAATACTCCTACCTCTGCCACTCAAATGCTGGGATTACAGACCTTTACCACCACACTCAACTACTGTGTAGTCCTTGGGGATTGAACCAAGAACCTCTCATTTCCTAGGTAATCACTCTAATTCCAGAGCAATGTCCCCAGCCCTCAAGTAGATATTTCTCAAGTATCTTTTCATCTTCATGTAAGACTCTCTACTATGTTTCCTTATTTTCAATTCAATATGATTCACCTTCATCTAGAATTAAAGGTCCAACTAGAGATAATATCCTACACGTGAGATTATCTGGTAGGTCTCTTTGAGTCCACATTTCTACTGTTTCCATCCATGAAACAAGAGAATCTGTTAGGCTCATTTATCTCATAAGAACTCTTCCCTCTAGAAAAAAATATTAAAAATTTTAAAATAAGGGACTAGAGAAATTTTCACAGAAAAAGTGAATTATTTGAGTAAAGTGTTCTAAAGAGAGATAGCCTGTGAATGTCTTCAGGCCAATTTTGAGAATGCAAAAGATGATAATTTCTCACATTGAAATATACTTAGGAATGTAATGTTTAGTAAAAAGGCTTTAACTGTAAGCAGAAGTCTTTTAGTAAGTGCATATTACAGAATTTTAAATAACCTGTCTTTAGAGTAGAAAGAGGGTCATTGGGCTCCTAAGAAACGAATGAGTATCTGAAAAATGGAGGGCATAGATAGGCATTGATTTCCCAAGCCCCATGTCTTCACTAAGTTATGGAATTTGGAATTCCTGTGTGTGTGTGTGTGTGTGTGTGTGTGTGTGTGTGTGTGTGTGTACGCACGCGTAAAATACCCTATTTTTAAAGTCTAAGTATAGTGATCCTCTAGTATAACTATAATAATATGACTTTTGATTTCATAGGTGGGCCATGTATTTGGATAATTGAGAGTAAATTTTAATGTTGGATAACCATTATGTATTTGTGCCCTTTAAGCGGCAGTGACACCTTAAATTATGATGGGACGTTGTCTGTTTGTATATTGGTAACATGTAAAACATTCCCAGTTCAACAGTATTTTTTCTGTAATGAGAATTCATTTTCCTTGCATTATAAAGATTGTAAATCCTGGTATCAGTACTATGGCTGCCATGTTTAATTGCTTACTGGGTATTAACAACAATCTAAAGTTGACCTAGTACAAAAAGAATACCGAGACAATGACTTAGTTTGTCAGATTGTGTCTCTTTTGGGTCAGGTATTATGTAAAGAAATGGAGAAAAAAATAGAAACTATAAAGTCACTAGCATGGAAGTAATATGTGTACACCTTTCAAGTGAAATACATTTTTCGAAAACATTTTTAATGTAACAGTTGATAATCTAGTTCTCTCTCCTGTGATTTCTGAGCTAATTTATAGAGGAGATATTGGATTTATCTTTTGTAGTAATAACCTTAACTTATAAGCTAAATTTCTACTTATAAGCTTTGAAACCATTTTTAATCTATTTATCAGCTTTGTCTTTTACACACCTTTTGTGACTTTTCCTGAGATTCTTTGTCCCCTCACTGGACTGTGTGAAAGTATGAATGGACAAAAGTGTTTCATCTTGACCAACTTGCTTCTTGCTGAGTATGTTTGTGTTGTGAATATAGATCTTAATGGTATTGGTGTAAGCCAGCATGGTCTTCTCTGTTGTGATGCTGTGTGCCTTTGATCGTGAGCTTCTCTGGGTCTCAGTTTGTTTGGAAGAATGGCACATGTGCCAAAGACTTGCTGTGAGGTCTAAATGTGATAATGTGAACCAGACACCTTTAATGAGTCTGGGTAATTCATGAACTATCCCCAAATGTGAGCATGGTAGCATGTCCTCCTTTCTTTCCTTCTGTTAAGTCCTTCTGCTCTTCCTCGTTATTATTACAATGTGTATTATTATCATCATCAAATATTCATGCTTAAGAAAGGAGCTTTTATTTGACTCAGTTCAAAATTCTCTCTTATAGGTATATCACAAATATTCATTAAAGTAAACTTTATATATTATTTTAATTGACTGTTAGTTTCATAGCATCAGAGCATATGCTATATAAAAGCTTGCGAGTGACTGTAATCACCAGAGAACAGTTTGGTGAAGAATACTTTAGTGTTTGTCTCCCAGGAGAACTTCCTCCAGAGAGATATTGGCTCCAGATGCTTGGACTGCAGGTTCCTCATGGCTGAAAAGTAGGCAGTCTTTGCCGTAAGCTGCCGTGGCTTGTTTGTGTCTCGTCTTTCACAATGAGTCTATTCATACTTTTTCTTTCACCAATTTATTGATTTGATAATACCTCAAGTGACTTGTTATTATTGGTAAATATCACCTCAAATTTGTAACACTAGCTTTGATTATCAAATGTCACGTTTCTGGAAACTTGATAATGAGATAACCTATCTTTAAATCTGCCCTTAATTTCTTAAGAGAAATACAGCTAGGATAATTTAATGAAAGTGTATTCATTTACCATTTTATAAGATTAAAAATCTTTGTAATAAGAGAATAGCTTGTGGTTTTTAAAATTCTATGATGATGGCAAAGAAGCAGTGGTTTAAATATATTCATATTTACACCCCCCACCCCCACACACACCCAGAAATGTGCCCATAGATAAGCATACATTTTGAAGAATTTCAGGATTGGTGGTAACTTACTCTATTTTAGACATTAAGGGAGATGAGAGAATGCATCTTCTGCACTCTAGTCATTGCTGAATTTTAGTATTCAAGAAAATTGTATGCCTACAAGCAAAGCTGATAAAAGACATATGTCAGAATGTAGTTCTTTTTTTTTTTTTTTAAGTTCTTACTGTCATTGTGGCTGGTTTCCCTTATGACTAACTACAGTAGAGTTAGTCTCACAAGCTATTTCATGTAGAATATGTAATTTTTACACTTCCTGAAAAATGATCTTTGACATCTTTTCTGAATATTCTCATTCTCATGAATGCCATTTTCTATGTCACTTTTTTACTAATCTGAATAAAGCAGAGTGAGGTTGGCATGCTGCCCATCTAGGTCTTGCATTGTTCCTTGTGACTCCCCTCTGATAATATGTGTGAAGGCCACAAACATATAAAGTTCACAATTTTTCTGTCTTGTACTATAGTTCATGTCATTTCATCTAAGATGAAAATAATCATGTGTTTTTACTGATTCTATCTGCTACAGTTTTCATCGTATATTGAAGAGATATATCTGTATTAATCAAAAGTAGGAACCTTGGAAAGACACTTGATGATTTAATCTTTTAAAATTCACTTGTATGTAGATTTTATCACTACATTGTATTTTGAAAAGCATGTCTTACATGCATAATTTCAGCTATTTCTTTTGAGAGATGTATCTTCTCATATTTCATTTATATTAATGCTTTTCTGCTCATCCTATAATACTTCCCTTTTTCACATTAAAATTCATTTTTTTTTCTTTTCTAACTCTGTTATATCACTGAATGGAATTCATTTACATGTGACTTTTACTTGCAATTTTTAACGTGTGAAATATGTTATTTTTGTTAAATTAGTTGTTAAAATATTAAAAATGGAAAATCTGCTGCTACCCCAAAATGTCTCTGATATTTTAATATCAAGCTTTTGCCTTTGTGTGACTGTATTGTATTGGTATGCATGTGCGTGTGTGTTACCTACTCATCTTAGGCTCATTTTGATTGTACTCAAAAGAAATTAAAGACACTTAAATTTCTTCTCTCTTGGGTTTCCTTAAAGAAAAATGTAATATATGAAACAAAGCATATTTTTAGGTTCAGTATATCTATTGCTGCATTATTTAATATGGTATGAATGTTAGATTTCTTCACCAAATTTCAGCTCCCAAACTCTTTGTGTAAAGTATTCATTTTATAAAAATTTTGAAGAAGTATAAATATTTTCTCCTGAGCTAGATACTGTGTACCTTTTTGATATTTAAGTTGTTATTTGATAAACAGATAAATTAACTCTTTTGGAAAGATTCCCAGAAGAGGTGTCACTGTATCAAAAGGGATATTTATTTACAGCCTTTTGAAAAATTTTCATATTGCCATCCATAGTAGTTGTACCAGTTTACAATCCCACCAGCAGTGCTAGCGGATTCCTTTTTCCCATAGATTTGCTAGAATTGATTGCTTTTCAAGTCCATGATTTACCCATTCTCTCCAGGATTAGATGGTATCATAGTGATGTTTGGATTTTCATTTTTCTAATGGCTAAGGCTGTTGAACATCTTTTTATGTATTTAATGGCCATTAAAACTTCTTCATCTGAGAATTGTTTATTCATTTCCATTGCTCATTTTAATTGGGTCTTTGAATTTGAAGGGTCTGTTTTCCTTTAGTTCTTTGTATATTTAGGTCTTAGCAGCCCAACTAACAACACTTAAAATGTGGAAGACACCAAAATACTTAGAAACAGACTAATGGAAGCATAGATCATGATATATGTACACGATAAAGTATGACTTGTCTATTAGGACAGATAATTTTGAGGCTTTTGTAGATAAATACATCAAATTTGAGATGATTATGCTCAGTGAAGTGAGTCAGATGCAGAAGGTTAAATATTGAATGATTTTTCCAATATGAAAAACCCAGAATATAATCATATACAAAACTAAATGTTGGAAGGGAGTGGGAATTAGGGGAAAAGAGAATGGTATAGAAAACACAAAAAGCTAGAGGGAAGGAGTTTGTAACTCAGACAAAATATGTATGTGCACAAAATGCTGAAATTTAATGTAAACATTATGTGTTGTGTATATATTTATTAATAAAATGAAGGAAAAGTGATAAATGAACTCTTATAGCCAGGTAAATTTTAATGAAAAAATGTGCATATAAGAGGTACAGAGTATATTTTACTAAATATGGATTTCTGTCAGTAAAAGAATTACACAATCCTCTCATGAACAAGAGAAGCACTAAAATAATAATTACTAATTTTAATATTACCCACAATATACTTAGCATTATAAAATGTATATTTTAGTGATTTTCTTCTGTCATTTGTCACTATTTGTAATTGTTTCATTGCTTAGAGCCCATATTTAATATGACTGAATGTAGTATAATTATAAGCCTATTCACAGACAGTTGAAAGAGAATAAAAATGAAAAAAAATGACAAAAAGTGCATTTTGCCATTTTAGATTATCATCAGTTATTTATTTCCCAAAATCTCAGATTTGTATAGATGTACATCACATTATTTGGGGTCTGAAATTAGTTTGGCTGATTGTAGTCAGTGTTTAAGGAATGAGTATTCCTTTGGCTGTTGAATCAAGTTTCTCATTCTGAAATACTCCAAAAGGTTTCCCCATGTTAGACAACTAGTCACTAGTCAAATTCTTGGTGGCAGTCACTCATCTGCTGTTTCTTAGATATATCTATGTATCTTGAAGTTTTGAAGAGATCGGTGAGACCTGGATCTTAACTCTTCATGGTGTAAGTCAGGTATTCGTTGGGTAAAATTAGTAACTATTGACAGTTCCAATAGAACAGGGTCATTTGGAGTGAAGTCAGTGCATGTAAATCCTGTAGAAGAGATGAAGGAGAAAAGACTGAAAAAACCTTGTATTTTTGAACATACCATTTGCATTCAAAGAGTCAGAAATTTCCAACCTAATCCCAGAACAGGAAGTACAGTGTAATGTACACCGTGCCTGAGTCTGATTGGAGGTCTGAGCTAGGTATTTTACTGCAGACAGTATGGAGGCTACTAACCTCTCCTCAGTAGAAGCCACATGAGTATCTGCCATTGGTGACTCTGTTATGTGCACCTCATAGGTGGCAACCATCTTGCACGGTAAATACTCATTTGAGAACAGGAGCCTAAAGTAGTTCCCAGACTTTGGGTACCTGTGATGCAGGGAAGAGAAAGACAGTGAGAATTCCAGGTGACAACACAGGAGAGTCTATCCCAACTTTAATGTAAGAAAAAAAATTTCAAGAGTAAGTCTTGTTCTGCAGGTGAATTCTTTTATTCCTTGATCTGAAGTGGAGTGTTCAGGGTCCTCAGAGTGACAAGAGAAGAAAGAAATAATAACTAGAAGGCACAAAAAAGAATACCTTTTATCGTTTTCTTCCACGGTACACACACACACACACACACACACACACACACACACACACACACCCACCCTAAAAATTGAGCTTTGTTCTCTTTGAAAATGTAACCCCTTACCATGCATTCTATTACTAACACCGATTCTCATGGTCGTTTTTCCTCCTGTGTTTATTGTACAATTTGAAACTTCTATTTTATGATAGTAAACAGAGGTAAAGAGATGACTTTATCACTGGGTATCACTGGATGCTGTTTTTTACTTAACTGCATTCTAGCTTTTTCCTACTTAATACATTTACTTCCAGCCCTCTGGAGTGATTATTGTTAATTATCTCAATTCCCACAGACTTCACATTCATGATGTTGATGATTTTAACTTTGAGGTTTAAAAAACTATGTCTAATAAATGGTAACTTTTAAGTGACATCCATCCTCTGAGGCTTCTACTACCGTATCATTCTACCTCTCCTGTTTTCTCTCCTCTCTGTTATTTCGTGGGTACTTCCTTTATTTACTGAAATATAAATGGCGTCATACTCTTCTGCTCCACACCTCAACTTGCTCGTCAAGCTGACTGATGCTTATGTCTACTCAGGTGACATTGCCAACACAGACTTCTTACCATTTACAACTTTTTCTTTCCATCCATCTCTGTTCTCATTTGAAGACACCAATCCAAGGAAACAATTCATGATAAATCTTGCTTTTCCTTTTCCTTAACTATCGCTAGTATTACATCAAGGCCCTGGGACCAGGATCCCAAGATAATTTTTAATCTGTTTGTAATTTTTCCCTCACGTTCTATTCTTCTTTGATAACAAGATCTAATAATGTGGTAGTAGGGCCGTGGGTCAGGACCCTACAGACATTTTATCTCTTTCTTATACTCTCCATTCTTAGGGTTTTTCTCCCCATAGGCTAATACCTAACAAAGTAGTATTGGAGATTCACCCCAACTTTTTTCATATTTTTCCAACTTTTCTTTAACCCATCTTATTTGTTTTTAATCTTTTCTTCACATATTAGCAAAGAAGGAAAATAAAGAAAAACCTTCTTCTGTCACTGCAAACTAAGTTGCACTATTATTGACTTTCAAAACACTTTGAATTACTTCTTCACAGTATTTATCCCAGATTAGGTTTTTTTTTAATTTATTAACTCTGCTATACCAAAATTTTTTGGTCAGCAGCACTCTGTCTGTCTTGTTAATATGATATATAGGTATCCAAAGCAAAGGAAGCTTTCAGGAAGTGTATGCCAAGTGTGTGGATATATATTGGATCTGCTCTATAAGGAAAACCCTCAAAAATCAATGAGAAATAGTACCAGGTACGTGGGAGAAGAGTTGACTAAGCCCACTTCATATTTTGACCTGTGTTTTCTCTAGTAGAGTATGAACAATACAAAATTAAAGAGAAAACTTATCTACCAAATACGACTAAAGTTAAAATTGTAGGTAAAGTAAAATATATATGCTAATAAAGTTACATGGAATAATACAGATTTAAGGAGATTTCTAACAGTTATTTTAAGTTAATAGTAGTATAACACTGATGTGACATTTTGTTTAAAGTTTATGTTTGAGAGAAGGATAAAAATATGACCAGCAGATAAGGAAGAATGAGGAAATTACAGACAGAATTGATAACAAAATCAAGTCCAAGTATAGACACTAACACTGATTAAGAAACAGATGAATAATTGCTTCTTCTGCTTCTTGTTGACCAACATTTTGTCTAGATGCCCATTAATCCAAGAGCGTGGTGAGATATATCTTTTGTTTTATACCTAATACTTTATTA
This sequence comes from Ctenodactylus gundi, assembly GCA_004027205.1. NCBI lineage: Eukaryota > Metazoa > Chordata > Mammalia > Rodentia > Ctenodactylidae > Ctenodactylus > Ctenodactylus gundi. The sequence goes on from PVKB01006654.1 coordinate 16,127, forward strand.
GGTCCCATGTGACGTTTTCTACTCTATATAAGGAATAAACAGAATGCCAAAAATTCTTGTTCTTTTTTGTGTTGCTCCATCATACCTTATTTAAATTTGTAATTACTTCCTTACATTAGCTAAAATATTACTTCACGTTAAGCAAAGTTTCTTTGTCATTGCAAGTTAAATTGTACTTTTGACTGCAAAGCAGTAATAATTACCTTTTCACGATACTTATTTCAATTTTTTGTTTGTTTATTGCTATTAATTCTACTAAAATATAACGTCAGTAGAATCACACGCAAAAAATTAGAAATATTTGTATTTAATTATTTACTGCTGCTAAGTGGCTACCTTAATCCATTTCTAGCTTTGGAATTCAAAATCAGAAGTTTTAAGCTCTTAGTTTTTGGAGTAAATTTATTATTTGTGCTATAATTTGAGGATTTTACTTTATAATGGATGATGGATGTTGATAGTAAATATCTTGTGATAAATATTAATAATATAAAACTTTTATGGTGTTTGTCTCTAAGGAGCTTAAACATATTTTACTAGTTATAAAAACATCATTTACCCTCTATTTAATACTCTGGTATCACTCAAAAATGACCTAAACTGCTGAGATTAAACTCAGTGATATTGAAATAAAGATGGTGATATACTTAATTAACACAGCAAGTGAGTTGTCTCAGTCCAGCAGGTGGTGGATAATTGTACACAAAATACTCAAACCCTGCTGAGCATGCTGCCATTAACTTGATTCCTGGTTGTTGTCACTGGGAAGAGCCTTGTAATTTTAAATGGGCTGAGATTATAAGTACTTCTGCTTGGTCACTCTTTTGGTTATTACCTCACAAATTCTTTGATGAGTGTTTGCTTTCTTAACCACCCTGTCATGACACAATTTTGTTGAAAAAAATGTTTTAAATTGTTTTGTTAAAGATATAACTAAACAGATTTTTTTAAAAAATCAGAAATCTATGAATTTGTCAATCTACTTTTATGAGTAAAGTGGTTATAAGAAATGCTTATCCTGCACTTCTTAGTTATCATTATTGCATTATAATTTGGAGTAAAATGAAAATCCATTGATTTATCTTAAGATTGACACTGTTGTTTTGATATTTAATATGGTGTCTAATTTGCTGGACCAATATTACTTCAGTGCTTAATATGCAGCTGATAATTTCTCAAGTATTTTATAAAGGTCAAGTATTTTCTATGGGGTAAGAATGATGTTTATCTCAGTTTTAGTAAAGAAGTAATTGAAGCACAGGGACAGCGAGCAATAGCTGTCAGATAATCCATCTGGTAAATGTTAAGCCAAGGTGGGCACCCATACTCTTAGACTTGGCCTTAGCTCTGCACTACAGATCCTGCGCATTGCTTCCTTTTATTATGAGAACAATGATTCTCTAACACTTACTGTTTTTGATGAATTTAAAGGATTAATTCTCATTAAACATGTATGCTTGTACTACTAAAGTAAGGACTGTATGCGTTTACTGGTACTTCAGATTTAACAGATAAAATTATATGGCAGAAGGAAAATTTATGTAAGGATCAGACATTGTTGAGCATGGGTCCAAATATGTTGCTCATGTGATAGAGTACAAATCAGCCGTTCTCCTGAGACCTAATTTCTCCCACAGGCAGAGGTGTATTATAATTTCTGTCAGGCATTATAACTCAAAGCTTTTTAGTGCATGTCATGTGTTATCACCAACACTATCAATATGACCAGTATTCTTCTTAATAGTACTGTTTTTCAATCTTACATTGTCAAATTTTTGACAGTATTTTTATTTAATTCTATCTAGTCATAAAATAATTGAAATGATTTATATCAGTAATATTTCCCTAGAAAAGAAGAAAAAAGAAAAGAAAAAAATTAAGAATATTACAGAATGTTTTAAACCAACATTGAGTTCATAACTTACATTCAATAGCCTTATATTTTAAAGAGTGAATAATATATTGTCACATTTTTACATACTGTTATTTGAAATTAATACATAGTATCAGGACAAAAGAGTATACTGATTCTGTTTCATACCTGCCATGGTCAAATCAAAATTATTTCCACATTTTAGCTAAGATATGCTGAAAAGCTTATGATGACACTAATGTCATCTTTTTGAATGAGTATGCAACCTTAAATGAGATAGAAATTGTGATAGAATACTTTGTTGGTACTGTTAAAAATGTATGCTAGGTTCCTCTTGATTTTCAAAGAAAACACTAAGCACTTCATTGTTATAACGTATGCTTAATTAAAATAAAACACCCATGAGTCAATCCTCAGCTTTCAGCTTTCTGTTTACTTTTAAATCGAATACAGAACTAATATGAATGGAAGTGATAATGCTATAATTTGTTACTGGTTCACACAATACATTTGGGTATGTAGTAATTTCAATTAATTATTTACTTCCACGGGGGGGGGGGCAGTGAGACTCTGAATTCTAGGATATTGATCAATCTTTCTTTTTAAAAATAGACATCTTATATAGTGGCAGAATTAAAGCTCAGTAACCAGCAATTCCTGTCGGGCTTCCAGTTTATGTAACTATGTGTTCACAAGTACCCTTCTGATCTCTGGGAGCACCTACTTTTGTGTAAGACAAATGAAAAATTTAGAGGAATTCATTAAGTAAAACCAGGATAACCTATTATAAATATTTTGATCACATATATAACTTACTAAGTATGAGTTTGTACTGGTTCTCTAAATATGGTACATTTCCATGCACTATGCTATTTTTCTAAATAAAAAACTTTGTTGTCTGCTAATTCCGCTTAGGTTAGAAGCTAGCAGTAGAGTTAAAGAAATGTTCATCAATATAATGACCTCAGTGGAAGTGGGATATTTAGTTTACCTCATTTCTGCTTCAATACTATGAATGTGTATTAAAATTATAAAACAAAATAAATGCTCTTTTTAGGTTCTGAGCACTTTCAAAAGTAAGATGATATAAGTCTCTTATATGCATAAATTTTATTTTTTAAATCAAAGCTTAAATTCTATGCTGATTTTCTTTTTTCAGTCTGAATTTATTGGATAACATATTAGTTTCCTATTTCTGTTGTAACAAATTATTATAAATTGTGGTGTAAAAACTACTAAGTTAACTTGGGCTTACTTTGTAAAAACTCCAGGTTGTTGGTGGGATTTTTGTACTAAATTTAAGCTGCATTTGATAGGTATAGGATATATTCATTTCCAAAACTGGAACCAAACATTTGGGCATTCAGGTGGCAGAATCTTACTCAAAGTGGGTATTCTTATTAAATATTGAAGAAATGTGACTGTCTTTAATTTTTCAATAAAAATTACCTCAGTGTGTACAGTGGCTTAAAAATAATAAAAAAACTTAGAGTTTAAAAATAGGAAAAGATTGGCTTTCTAGATTATTTTGGTGACATTTTAAAGAACAATTTATTTCTTTGAAACAGATGTTCTCCTTTTCTATTTCAAGCTCTTTAAATGTTAAAAAAAGGAAATAAAATTTCATGAAAATAAGTATCTGAGACATGCCCACAGTGAACCTACTGAAGATGAGGGATGGTGTTAGTGATTAAGACATTTTCCATGTGGTGGCACCTACCCTTGTTAACAATGATGTATTTAACTTGATTAACTTTTCCTTCACACATCTACGTTCCATATTTATAACCACCTGTAGTGTTTATCACAAAATGAAGTAGTAATTAAAATATTCCCTTGGAGCTATTGAACATATGGCATGTTGAATCCTCTGCTGATTTTACTGTGACACTAGTTCTATTTTTTCTATGTTTTCTCAACATGGTTATTTTAAGTTTTGCTGAACCTTCAGTGATGGAGTGACCATGTACAAGGAAAAGAACCTGGTTTTCCTTCTGGGTGAATATGGGCTAGGCTTTTCCATGCTTTGGTGTATTCTTTGTCCAAAGTTGAAATAAACATGATACCTCATGTGTTAAAATCCTTAGGGTAAGATGTAAACCTTTATCAAATGTAATGAATACTAAGAGACAAGACATTTACACCTGATGTCTTTTAGTCATTTTATTTGAATGTGACATATTAATTTTTAACAGTAACCATCAGCTGCATGTCTAGATAGGAAGTTTCCTGCCTCCAATCAAGCATTCTGATTTCAAAAAACCGAGAATCTGTTTTTCAGAGCTGGGTGGCAATATATTAAACTTTGTAATGTGCCAATTAAAAGTATCAGTTGAGCACTCAGAGTAAAAATGTACCATGTTTAGAAGCAACTTTAATCAGAGATAGAGAAAATTTCTTTCACAATGACAACACATTCCAAGCAGTTATCATTGGTAAATCCTTCACATCCTTTTCTTCAATATTGACAATTCTTATGAGATATCATTAGACTGTTACAACTTTTAATGGAAAAATCAATACAGTAAGAAAATTAAATTTTACTGATAGCCTTTAGGCAAAATGCAATGCTAAAATGCATTTTAGCTTCCCTTGTGGTTCATAGACAAAGGAAGAAATGGAATCTAGTTTAGCTGTCAGTGCAAAATAGTTTTTTAGAAGCCAACAGGCCTGCCTGTGGACCAGACTCTTTTCTGATGCATTTGTTCCTTGATTACTTAATCATGTGAAAATAACCTTCCTAATCTGATAATCTGAAAGGTCAGAAGTCTTTTTTCCTCAAAAAAAAAAAAAATCTCCAGTCAAGATCAATGAGGATATTCTCCATCTTCCCAGAAAGAGGACTCAGCCAAAGGAGAATGGATTCGTCTCCTGAGCATTGTAGCATGAGAACTGAACCCCTTGGGAGAGAAAGGTGGGGAAAAGGAACAGAGAATGGATGTAAGGAGAGGGACAGACTGTAGTTTAAAGAAAAAAAAAAAAAGGGGGAGGGGGAAACATCAGGCTACCTTTCATCACTTCTGAAGAAGTCACATACAGATATACTTGATGTACAGATTATAATTGCCAAGTGGTCACTTTCCTTTGTTGGCAAACAGAAGCAGTGGGTGTGAATTGACAGTCAAGCATTTTACTCATATTGCGTTTTTAAAGCACAATAAAAACATGCTTTATAAGAGTTATCTAAGAGAAGATGTTCTTTGCTTAATTACCAACGAGAATAACCCTGGTTAATTTCTAGATCATAAACAGAAACAGAAGTGTTTTATTGCTACTCTCATAAAATGCAATAAGTAGGTAGAGCACATATTTTTTTTCTCAATTTGATTAAAAAAAACCTTTCAATATTTCTTTGAATTTGAAAGGTTATTTGTTGGTAATTACTAATGTTTCTTCAATTTTTCTCCAATTTTCATAGTCACAATTATGGTATATTAATTACAGTTAGCAATGAAATATAGTTCTTGTTCAGCTCTAGTTCCTAAAGAAGAATTGATTTTTACTGTTTGAAAAGACTTAAACATTTTCTTATTGTTCATAATGGCAGACAATAAGAAAATATTTTATGATTTGAAATAAAGGTAACCAGTGTTTGCAGTAACCTAGAGGTTGCTGGTCAGAGTGATTAATCAAGGTTAAAGTATTTCCTATATTTAAAAAATAGCTTTAACATTTTTCTTCATGATTTTTTTTCTTTGATGACTTTCAGGTCCACACTTGTACTTTTCTAAAGTTACTTACTCTGACAATTACTTACACAACTTTAAGAAAATTATGTTAAGGTCTGTGTATAGAGTTTGCCTAGCATGCACATGGCCCTCAGATCTATCTTCCAGTACCACATAAAAATTAGCCAAGCATGGTTGTGTCCACCCCTAAACCTAGCACTTGAGAGGCTGAGGTAGGAAGATTGACATGAGTTCAAGTCTATCCTATGCTAAATAGTGAGTTCAGGAAGAGCCTTACCCGCAGAGAGCAATCCTGCCACCAAAAAGAAAAAAAGAAAAGAAAAAAAAAGTCATATTACAATTTTTGTAGACAAGTGGGCGAAGGCCTTTGTGGCAACCCATCTTTTTAAAAAGGGAAAGAGAAGAAATCTAAGTTATGTAAACCCATGTATGGTTTTTCTGATGTTTTGTGAATTTGAAATAAATTAATAGAGAGAACATGCATTTTAAAAACATATGTCTTTCATTGCCTCATTAAAGTAGGACAAATCAGTCTTATAATCTAGGCTGTTGTTTCGGTAGTTAGATAACCCCTATTTCTTATTTATCAGAGTGCTACCTGTATCTTTTTCAGAGACATAGATAATACTTTCAGAATGCTAGCTGATATCCTTGTTTATAATGGTTGTGCCTTGCTAAATCAAAGCAGCTGAATTGAAAGTAAATTCACTGTCACTTCATTCAAGGGCTATCTCATATTCCTGGGATAGTGATGCTGAGCAAGCAACAACTGGCCTCATCTGAACCCAGCAGATGTGCATTTAAGTGACGAAGTTTGAATTTCAAGACCCATTCTTAAGAGCAGTGAGGTTGATGGAGAAATGAGCATGCGTTAACCTCACTTTGTAACAGATTCCAACATGACACCCGACACCTTGGTTGTCTTCTGTATATGACTCCAGAGAGAGTGGATGATGACCATCTTAGATGTCTCTCTACCATGTGTGAACCTGGATCCTCTTTGTTTTCTGTGTGAAGGAGATAGAGCTCTCTCTCCTTTGGTGTGATCGAGGTTCCCTCAGGGTGTTCCTTTGTAGCTTTCCGTGGTGATGGCCTGCCTTCAGAGTGGTGCTGAAGTTAACTAGAATGGGGACCATCTCACTGCAGAGGATAGTTTTCATCCTCGTAGTAGATGCTTCAGGAAGCATGCCTTCTTAAGAAGATGACATACTGATTCATTTTCCCATTTTTACTGTGATAACTTTCTGTGCTACACTATCTAAGCTATGCTAGAAACCTAATGAAAACTAACTCAGAAATTTATTGGAATCATAAAATTTTCATATCTTAGCCAGATCTTAGAAATGATAGAATTCTTTCTCTTTCTGTTGTGCTCTGAGCCTTTTGTTAATCGGGGGGATGGGGGGGGAAGACAGTGGAAATGCTCTATGTTTGTCAATACTCAAAAGTTTGGAATTCTACATTGATCTGATGTTGAGAAATATATTAATGATTTATATACAGGACATGCTACATATTATATGGCATATGTTATACTCTTTTATTTGCCAAGAATTTTTATTGAAGTTCAGCAGTTGCTCTCTTTTCTGAAAACCTGGATATAAATTCTATAATATCAAGTTTGAAATTATTATAAACCAAAATATGTTTGGTGAAAATATAAAGGCTCTACATAATTTTACAAACCTTTAAAAATATTTAGAACAATAAATGCACACCAAAAAGAATTATATGTATATTCTCATTATACAGTTATGAGTATACCTACACAAGATTTTCTAGGTTCTATCTTCACATTAAACTCAATGAAATATCTACAGCATCATTGTATTTATTGCAGATGTTTTATATGAAACTGTTTGTTCCATTACTGTTCCAATATTTGTATATGTATCAAAATTTAGATTATTCAGATCAAGTTGATAACTTTCTAGATTCTTTTTGACAAGCTCTGTGCATGACTCATGACCGTCCACCCCATGCTAGTGCAGTATATGGATTTTTAATTCCTTTAATCATACCTCCTTTAGCTTCATTAATAAGAATTTGCTTTCTATGTGTCTTCTCTCTCTAATCTCCCTCAACCTAAAATAATCCTCATTATCTTATTATTTTTATTATATAGTTCTGAAAATATTTGGGATACAAATACATTTTGTTGTTCCCCACAAAATTACTGAATGCATGTGTACAGTATGAGTATATTTGAACCAAAATGTGGAAAACATTAGATATGTGGACAAAAATAAAATTTGTAGAATTAAGAATTTTGAGTGGTGTTTATTTGCATATGGAGATGTGCACATTTTTATGATCAGCACTCACATTCAGGGGTGTTTTTGACTGTTAATGTAAGACACTCTTGAAACATATCAAGGTAATGCCTCCGGATAATGTTAGTACATATTTTCACTTTCAGAGATGGGAATCTTCGTTTGTTTGTTGCTTTTGTCCTTGGAGGCCCAGTGTGTTTGTAGCTATTGATATACCTACAGTCAGATACCTGCGAATTTTGCCGAGAGGTCACACATATCCTGGCACATTTCAGTCAACAACTGAGTGATCATTTTCCTACCAGAAATATAGCACAAAGTCTACCTAATGCTTCATCTGTAATGGGCAAATCTGTTGGTTTCTTATACCAGCTCTGAAAATAAAGGCATCAGCAAGTAGATTAGCATGTGATAGGAGTGAGTTCTAGGTCTGATAGGAGTTCATTTTGTTTGTAAAGTGGCAATTTACGACCCAAAGCACCTCCATTTATCAGTGAAAGCAGTTTATGATCTTTGTGTATAAATTCAGCATATTTCTCTCTTAGTGGGAATAAAGTACATAGGATACTATTCTATTGAAATGAGTGAGATTTATTTTTTACTGTGAGTTATAAATATATTGCAGACATGAAATTCTGACATTTACTTTGAAATTAGAGAGAGTATCTCTCTATCCCCCGTCCAAATGTTGGCAGATTTTAGCTTTGAGTACCTTATAGATTGGATTGTGATTTTTTTCTTTATATCATAGTTTTGAGCTTTGGGGACATAATGCTTACCTCTCCTCATGTCATAGGACTCAGTTTAGAGCTGATTGATGAATTTACTTCACAGTGTGGTATTGAAATGATTTGTCCAGAAAAAAAAAAGTTTGACATCAGTAATGTACTTACACTAAACTTTGTGTTTTGGACAATTCTCTTTTTTCCTCCAAGAAAGTACATATTAGAGCAGATCACAAATCATGAGTCCTCATGAACCTGCAGTTGTGCTAGTTATTTAGCCTGGCAGTGATTTTAACTGTTTTACAGCTTTAACAAATTATTTCATCGCAGTTTTCTAAAATGCCTTTGAGTCTGAAAAGATAGTTGATTTTCTGGAGATATTTTACTTTATTATTAAGGTACTTCAGTAATCAGATTATATATTGTTTATTTGCATTTTATATTAATATGGTTGTACTATGATTACATTTACATGTTAATTACATGCAACTTGAGGAATCTGTGCTCGTACAAATCAGTTTTTAACTATATTTTCACTCCATTTTCCTTTCCACCCCTTTTCTCTCTTTATCCTCCTCAGTGTCTCATCCCTTTTTTAAAAAAGCCTATTCCTATTTACTCTATTTAGATCTTTTTTAGACATTAACTTAGTCAATAATGTGATATTTAATCTTTTGAATTTGATTTATTTAGATAGGCATTATTGATTCAAGGTACCCTTTTTTTCTTAAACATACTTCATCTCTTTATAGCAACATAATATTCCATTGTGCTTTCATACCAAATTTTCTGTATCCATTCATCTTTTGATAGTCATATAAGTTGTTTCTATGACTTAGTTCATGTGGCTTTAAGATACGATGACCTTATCGCTTTTGGAAAGATGCCTAAGAGAAATGTAGCTGGATCAAAGGGAACTCTTATCTTTAGCTTCCTAAGAAATCTCCAAACTGCTGTTATTTTAGTTGTACCAGTTTACAATCCCAACAGTGTAGAAGTGTTCTTTTTTATCCTGCCCTCACCAATATTTGTTGCCATGACATCTAAATGGGAATAGATATTGTACATTGACATATACATGTGGCTATAGCAGAAATATAGATGTGCCTCGAAAGCACATGCTATGGGTTTGATTCCCGCGCACGATATGAACCTGGAACATGGTGGTGCAAGCCTGTAATCCCAGCACTCAGTGGGCTGAGGCAAAGGGTTTTTGTGAGTTCTATGCTAGTCTAGGTTACATAGTGAGTTCAGAACCAGCTTGCATTACAGAACAAAAGCCTCCAGCACCCCCCCACCACCACCACACACAAAGGAAAGAAGAAAAATACACACGATATAAATGCTATATGGAGCCCCAGAAACACTTTGTAAAAGTTTTTAGGATTGACAGAATTATTTTAGCAATCTTTATTTCTTTTTTGTTCATCCAGCAATATTTTAAGAAGACCGATTGTGTGCTAGGTACCACAGATACAATAATAAATAGAATATCTCTACTTTCAAAAATTTACAGGTTAGGCAAGGTTGAAGTGTTATTGAAAATACAGGTAGGTAAGCAGAGCATTCTAGTAAAATGCACTAGCTGTCAAGACAAGGCCATAGAATTAAAAGCAAAGAAAAACAGTTTCAAACAAATTGTGAAGGTTATAAAATGAATAGCGTCAAGGCCTATATAGTGCACTGAGTTAATTACTATATTGAAAAATCTTCTTTTTCTGTCTGTAAATATAAATTCACTTAAGATGTTCTAAAATATAATTTACCTTCTTGCAATTATTGCATGTGTGAATAAAACACAATTTATAATTTTCTCATGTTGAAAGCACTATATTTATTTTGAACCTCACCCATTTAACAAATTGAAAAAAGTGGGGGTGTAAACAGCTAAAATCAATCACATAGCCAAGAAAACAATATCAGTCTTGATACTGGTTAAATCTGATGTATTTACATTGAATCTATTGAATTAATATAAATGACTGTGTATACAAATTACAAATGCAAGTACAAACTGGATTTTTTTTTTTCTTTTTTTGAGATGGGTTCCTGCTCTGTAGCCCAGGCTGGTCCTGAACTCACTATGGAGCTCAAGCTTACATTGGACTCTCTGCAACTGCATGGAATTTTATTAACTTAGATCAAACAGAACATATTCAAATAAGCTAAGGCAATATAAATTCTAAAACAATCAAAACCAAGACATAGAAAGGATAATTATAGAGATAATAGGCAGAAATATCGGTGTAGTTTTCTGAAATATGAGTACCACTTTAGCTCTGGGCATTTTCAAAACAAAGACAGAGTCATCTCAATAAAGCAAAAGTATATTGATTAGTTTCTGATAACTTAGAAGAAAGTTTTGCATTGACAGGACAAAAGCAGTTGGTATTATGACTCCAGACATCGAGTTAGATTACAAAACAGCTGTGATGAAAAACATGATAATGGCACAAAAACAGGTGATGGAATATTACTGAGGATGCAGAGAACACCTCAAGTAGCCTCAACTTGACCTACTGATCTTGATCTGCCAACTTGATCTTTGGCAGAGAGACTAAAATACACTGGAAAAAGGACAGTCTCTTCAGTAAATGCTGCTTGGAGAATTGGTTATCGACATTCAGAAGAATGAATGTAGACATATACCTATCACCATGTACCAAAATGAAAGTGGATCAAAGACTTAGATATGAAAGCTGAAGCACTGAACCTCCTGGCAAACAAAATAGGCAGAACTTTTGGAGATATAAGCGTGGGCAAAGACTTTCTAAGTAGGTCATCTGATGCAAAATAAATGATCCCCTAAATCAACAAATGGGATTTTTACCAAATTAATGTTTACAGCATAAAGAAGAGAGAATCTACATTATGGAAAAAATAATAATGTTCATCTCAGGCATACAGATGTACTAGCTAAAGTTTACAAAGAAGTGAAGAAAAACAAATTGCTGAAAATCAAAGACCTAAATAAAAAATGACAATTGAAATGATGCTTAAATATCTATCTATAGACCGATGGATACAAAAATGTGGTATATGTATACAGTGGAATGCTACATCTTCCATAAAGATGGATTTGAATCATTTTAGGTAAATGGGCACAACTTGAGACCATCATGCTCACTGAAGAGAGTCAGACTCAGAAAGTTAAATATCTGGTTTCTCTACTATGAGAAACTCAGAATACAAATAAATACTAGACTCAGATGGATGAGATTTTTGGAGTCCTGGTGGAATGAAGGAGGGGGATGAAGGGTGAAAAGGGGAAAGAGGAAGGGATTGTAATGTTGACATATGTACACGAAATTCTAAAGCTCAATGTAACCATTGTGTATTGCATATGTACACTAATAAAGATGGGGAAGATAGTGATAACTGAAATTCTGAGATGGCTATTTACATATAACTGAAAAATTAAATATTGAATACTAAAGATATGTAAACAAAAATTTGGAGAAAAACTTTTTTTTTCCGCAGAAGAAACAAGAATTTTTAGAATATGTAAGGTCTAGTTCCTGTCCTACAATTATGAATTTTTGCAGTGCATTACAATCAGCTCTTGGACTACAAAGAAATAATATTTGAAGCCATCTCATGGATTAGCAATGACAAAAGCATCAGGTGAAAGGTACCATTTCAATAAAATCAGACCTACTTCAGTTTATCTTTTCAAAGAAGGCCATACTATGAAGATCTTTGGAACCAAAGATAGATAATCCACTGTAATATTACATTTCAAGCCTTGTCACTTCAGAAAACTGAAGACTGATATTCTGACTTTTTTTTAGAAAAATGTCTATACTACATTATCTAACTAATACAAAATTAATATTTGTGAAATTATTACTGTGGAATTTATTTTTCTTGGAAAATATTAACAGATATCTTGGTTTTCAGGCCAAGGTTAATTAAGATTTTAAAAAAAATGTGGATTTTCATATAATTTATTTCTAGAAAACGTCCTAGACACATAAAACACCAGGGTAACTTCAGTTGTCTCTCCCCTTTAAGGAACTCATAGCTCATTGAAAGAGGAAGATAATAGGTAGGCTTTTGTAGCACGGCTCACCATATATGAAGAAAGGGGAAAGCAAATGCAATATTTTATATGGAGCTGTTGCTAAAGAAGAAAAGATGAGTTTTAAAGAAGTATTTCTAAATTTCGTATTTAAAGAAAGCCATATATGTTTCATGAGAGCCATGTAATGAAATGAAAAGAAAAAGCACTGAATGAGAAAATGTTTCCAACATTATTAGGCTAATAGAGAAATATTATACAGAATATAAATAGAAGTCCTGTGAACTGAAGAGAAAAATGAAAAATATTAGGCATTTCACAAAGAGAAAATCCAAATTTCAATTTCTGTATAAAAAGATATTCAACATTGTACTATTAAATTGCAAGGCAGTGTCAAAAATTCAAAGACCAACTACTAGTATTACTAAAAACTATAAAATGTAGTGTGAACATAAATCCAGACATTAATTTTATAAAATACTGAAACATATGCTAAAGCTGAAGAGGTGAACACTCCAAAGCCCAACAGATTCTACATATGTCTTATAAAAATTCTTTTAAGCAGGCACCAAGCAACTTACATAAACTGTTCATATCAGCACTGCTCATAATCTTGGAAGCCTAGAAATAGCACAAAAGCTTACTAAGTTGACTTTTTGAGTAGTGAAATAGTTACATGATAAGTATTATTCAGCAAAGAAAATGGTCAGATTACCATGGCATTCGACAATATTGATGACTTAAGGGCTGTAGGAATGGCATGATGGTTAAAGTACTTGCCTAGCAAGCACAAAGTCATGAGTTCTCTTCCCCAGCACCACATAAGATCGAGTGTGGTGGTCACGCCTTTAATCCCAGCATTGGAGGTTGAGGCAGGAGGATTGCTGAGAGTTCAGGACGAGCCTGGGCCACAAAGCAAAATTCTGTCTCTAATAAATAAAGAGAAGACGATTTCAATGTAATATTTAATGACATAGGACATAAGAATATACACAGGCAACCGTACACTATAATGCTAAGGATATATAATTTAACTGATACCTATGAAGAAATAGAAGATGTCTTTAATAAAAGTCATTACTTTGTACAAGTAACATTGGTGAGCACCTGAGTCTGCACCTGATTCTAGCTGCTGGAGGTATTCCTGCAGTCTGCTGTAGATTCCCACAGAGGGGTCAACTCACCTGGCGAGAACTGTTTTAAAAGGATGTGGTTTTCCTAAGGCTTTCTCCATCTGGGATAAGTCAACTTGACTTAGAGACGGTATCACAGCCAATGCTAGGTACTGTCCCTTGCTGGGACTATAGGTACTGTCCCATGCTGGGACTATAAGCAGATACACTTTTTTTCCTGCCTTCTTATCTCTAATGTCCAATATTGCTAAAATTAAAAGGAAGGCAGTTATTTAGAAACCTACACAATACATTTCTTTTGGAAACTAACTCCATCAGTTTTTACAGAGTGGATGTGGCTCTGGGAAACAATTGTCATAGATGATGCTTCAAAATTAGTAGTTTGCAAAGTATGTCATCTCTATTCAAGGCAGTCTAACAGAGATGTGTGTTGCAAAAGATACATCTTTTAAAGATAATCTAATATTATTTTAGAATTAACTATGGTACTCGATAAATTATATAATTTGTTCAAAATCAAGGTATTTTCCTGTCTTTTGGAAGTGTAAATTCAAAAACTCAGTGTGACCTTTTCAAGTATAAGAGATAAATACAATGAGAGATATAAGAGAGTATAAGAGATAGAATAGAATGACCATAGGCAGAGATAGCATTTCAATTACAGTTAAAGTATGTGAGTATAATTTTTGTAAAAAAATTCTATATCATATCATTATGCATATTTAAAATGAATTATATCAGAATCCTTATTATGAAAGATATTCAAGTATAATTATCTTAATAGTGAGGTTGGGAATAGGTGTTTGCATAATAAAGCTGTAAGTGTATATAACCTTCAGAGAGATGGGGTACATACATAGATATACCAATGTCCTGTTTAGGTATCTGGTGGATTATTCTCCATGGTGCAGCTATTTTTGTTTTTATTCTTCCACCTCTGTTTTCTTCGTCTCTTCATCGTGACTATTTCTATGACCTGGACTCATGAACAGTGGCCGGTGAGAACTTCTGTCCTCAAATCAGAGGAAAGAATTGTTTTCTGCTAGTTTCAGGTTAACAGAACCAATTTGAATCATTTTATCAATCCAAGAAAAAGTGGTGCTGGAGAGGCATCCCTGATTTATTCTAGTATAGTTTCCTTACCTATTCCTTACCTAATACAGGAGGGGACAACTTTTTGTGAAAAATGAGAAGTTACACAGGTGTGGCCCTTTGAAGAATTTTAGAAAAATAGACCATTCCCCAGATTATGTTCAATAGTTTTTAAAGTATTACTTGCTTCTTTGATATTCATGCTAAACAGTTTTCTCACCACTCCTTCTAATTGTTTTCTAAAAGTTGTGAATCTTATCTTAGCTACATAATTTAAATATAGTTAGCAAGAGACAAATGCAGGTATTTATAAGTTGCTTTTTCATTTATAAAACTTTTTATAAAACATGATAAAATTAAATCTACAACAAAGCTTCATGTTATGTATTGTTGTTCTTTCATTCTTTAGCTTAAAGGTGGCCCAGAAGTAGATCTGTCACACTTCACAATGGATTGCACTAATCTACATATGGAGAAAACTTGAGTCAGTGAAATAGTACTTGTTTGAGGTCAAAATTACAGTAAAAATTTGAATTTTCCATTAACCTAGGGAAAACTCACTTAATACCCTATTAACTCAGAGGGCACATTTTTCTTATACTCACATTTGTGTGATATCAGTATAGTGGACAAATTATTTAATCTTCTAAAGGACCTCTGTCAATTGTTATTTAAAATGTATGCATGAATTTAAAGACTTCATTAACTTTTGCCTAACTCTTAAGAAAACAGCCAAACACAAAACACACTTATGCCATGGAGATTTTGTTATGACGAGTTATGGATCAAGAATATAGATAGAAAATATCAAAAGAAAAACAAAAAGCTGTTAAGAGACATTTTATAAAAAATTCTTAACTACATGGGACACAAGATAATAATGAATACTTATAGTCATTTATTTTCATTATACAGTCATACAGCTCTTCCTTGTAGGTCCCCTTACCTTCCGTATCTTTACTTTTTTCTTTTGAAGTTGGAAACACTTATGTCAGTATTGTTTCATGGTAAGTGGACCATGATTGTTTTTTAAAGAGGTCTAAGCACTCACCACAAGATGTTCCCATTTGAATTTTAAGAAGCAAGTTGTAGTACATAATCAGTAAGAACACTTCACAGAATGACTTAGCTCTCAGGATAGACCAGCCACTTCAGGCTTGTAGAGGAGGGACCACAAAACAAAAGTGTGAGAAAATTCATAATGATATACAACATTAAGTAAAAGACAGTGGAATATGCCTCACTTCTTAGTGTTACTGGTTCATATTCTGGATTTTTTTTTCACTTCTAAATAATACCTTCAAAATTCTTTTCACAAAAATATGAGAAAAATAATACACTTAAGGAATTCTGCATCATTAACTGATCTCTGAAACACACACACACACACACACACACACACACAGGTATGATGTGCTGATAGAGTATCATCAAAAGAGAACAAGTTAAAAACCAAGATAGAGAGAATCAGCTGAGGTGTTTATGGATCATTAAATCTCAGTTCTTTAGTTCACAGTGGAGAGAACTGAAGACAAAGAGATTAGATGATAGTTCAAGGTCACCAAAGGTGAAATTATGTTTTATTTTTCCTCCCCTCTGTCCCTTGTTATTTGCACTGAATCACCACAGGAATTTGAAGGAATTCCTTACTTTGCACTTTGCTCTGTAGCTTTGAAATATATTCATAAAAATATATTTGACTTCTGTATGTTATGCAGTATTCTTGATATAGGAAAACAAAGATCACAGATGAGTATAAAATTGTTCACTTGATAAGTTGCAGTGGAGAAAAATATATTTTCCGGTGGTAACGTAGAGAAGTCCAGTTTTTTTAATACTTGTTTAATAAAATTTAAGTGTAAATAGCCACATTTGATCATTGACTATCACAGTGGAAAATAGATATTATTAGTAAACACATGTCTAAGTGTGATAAATATATTCAAAGGAACAGTGGAACTCCTAGGGTTGAGCACTGTAATTTGTGCATATATAAAATTTTATAAGGTAGATTATTCTATCAGATCCTCAAGAGATTCATAAAAGTTTGAATGAAAAAAAAATTAAGGTCTTCATGGCATTTTCCAAAGCTACAGAAAGATAAAGGAAAGGTCCCATTATGCAAGAACCTGGGAAGAGGTAAGGAAGATAGAGAAAAAAATGATACAGGTTGTAAAACAGTATCCTCAGGTGTTACAACTGCAAAGTATTACTGAATGCCTATTTTGGCACCTGGCTTATTGTTTATCCAAGGCTGTCCTGGGTGCCTGTGTACATTATCTTCTGCAATTCTCTTAGTAATCTCCTTCCAGTTATTATGTTTTCTACACTTTACAGATGATAAATAAAAGGCAAGGGTGAGATATGTCAAGAAACTTGCCCAAGGACACATAGCTTTACGTAGTTGTACTACTGCATTCTCAGAATGTGAGATTGGACAGGAAGTTTAGAGAAGAGAGAGCATTGAAGTATGTAAAAGGATACATTTTTATTATATCTTTCTGGTTAATTTCCTAAACACTAGGAATTTAGTAACAGTACCAAGAATCTTTACCTGGACCCTAGAAGTTTTACCATTTTCCTTCATCATCTACTTTTAATTAATATCCCATCTAAATTGATCTATATCAAAGATTATTAGGTTTTAATATAATGCAATGTAAATGACAGCAGTGCATTATATTAAGCACCTTGGCATAGTCTTAGATTACTGTTTTAAGAATATTAGTGACTGCTCATATCCACGGCTACTTTGTGCACAGAATCTGAAGAAATCAAAGGGTATTTATTGTATCAGCAAATTAACATTATGTATTATAAAAATTGCATATGTCAGGAGCAAAGTCTTCACTGAGATCCAACAGGAGAAATTGGGGAATATTGTGGATTGTTCTACAATGTCCCCCAAAAGTCTCATGTATTTGAATGTTACGGATTGTCTATGGAACAATGTGCTATTGGTAGATTGAGGCCTACTAGGGAGGGTGGATTACAGGCTTGTAAATTGGATTATAAGTGTGTAAATTGGATTATCAGCGTGTAGTGAGGGTTTACCACACTTCCCACACCTGGATCCAGGAGGGGCCGATTACTGGGATGAGACCAGAAAGGATGTATAAGCTGCTTCCTTCTTTTGTTGGAGAACTAGTCTCAAATTGCCTGGCCTTAGATTCCTGTTTGTGATGTCCTGAGAAGCTGTTCTCACCTCTACCTCTGCCATGTACTTTGATTGCTGCCGGCCACCTCTGAATGGACTGTAACCTTCTGAAACTGTGACCAACAATAAACCATTCCTTCTCTAAATTTGTGGATGTCTGGTATTGAGCCACAGCAATGAAAAAGTATCTGAGACAGGGAACCAGTCTGAAAAGAAAATGCAAGTGTCACTGTCTCAATAACATTAAGGATTTATCCAGTTGACAACAGGACTTTAAGCCATAAGCAGGAAACTTCTTTTTTCAGGAATCTATTTAATTGTACAGGTCATGAGATCATGAAGGCAGGTGACTTAGAGACGTTCTCTTTGTTGAGACCTTTGGTAGATCAAGGCCTTTCCAATCCACGTTTCTTTTAGCATTTTAGCCTTTGGAGCTCAGACAGAGTCTCCCATGAAGCTTGGCTCTGAGCATTCCAACACTCTTCCAGCCAGCATCTTCAAACATTTCTAAACTCTTTCTTCAAACCACTTGCAAGGGCGTTTAAAACACATGTTTAGGTAAAGGCACAAGAAGAACCCCACTTCTCTGGTATCGATGTCTTGTTGCTGGGACAGAATACCTGACATCTACAACTTTAGGGAGGAAAGATTCATTTTACCTCAGTTTCAGATCATAGTCCATTAATACTTGGGCTGGTGGAAAATGGTGGAATCATTTGGTGAGTTGGAACCAGAGCTGCAGACAGAGGTTCTCATATGACAAGTTACGCTGTATAATAGAAAAGTATAAGTCACTTATTTTTAAAATGTATACCTTTTCTTTGGAAATGGTCTCCATGGTCTTCCAAGATAAGCTGGTCCTTCTATACCATAAGTCTTTTCACTGCATTTGGCCTATGTTGTGGCAGGCACTTAATCTGGTTGTAGTTCATCAGATAACTCCTTTGAGGATTTAAACTCAGCACACAAATATATACTTCAAATTTAAAGCATCAAAGCTACAGAGATTTGCATATCTGTGGACAACAACCAAGACTTTGATCACACCTGTGTGGATAAAAATATTTAAATAAGTAGCTAAAGTCTTTACAGCAAGTTTACATTTTGCTGAGTTGTATAGCCCAGGTTAGGAGGGAGACAGTGATGGCAGTTGAAGAAAGGTAAATGGAAGAGCAGAACGAGTGTGACAGGTATGAAGAGGGTGGAGGTAGAGAAAATGAGCCTATGTGGAACATAGGTATTCCGTCTCTGATATTATTTTAATAAAACATGTTATGATGACATTTTATTTTTTGTGTATCCCCTCAGGGGGCATGGTGTTCTTTTAAAAGAGAGAGAGAAATAGAGGTTGAATGCTGTGCTGGTGGTTTTCCAGTCCTTTATGAGTCCTTTATGGCTTGGGTTTCCTTCATATAAGTAATTCTGGCTGATTGCCAGGTTTGCATTTCTTTCAGTTAAGTGGGCTTTGATAGTGAGCACTATGGTGTCATTCAAAACTGAATTAAAAGTGATTTATTCTTTCTTGAGTCATGATGCTTTTTTTCTTGGAAACTGTGAATGTATGTTAGCAGTGTACTCATTGGAAAGTAATGGAACAAATCAGCATTGAAAACCCAGTGTTTGTCACCACACAGAAGCTTTAGTAGGTCAGCAAAAATCTCTTGGTATCATAATTATGAATATTGTCAGACACATCCTAGATTTCACAGGACGACTACAAATGAAAAATAGTACTGCACTTTTCCACTGTGGAATTATTTTTCAACATTTCTAACCACCTTAGTAATGATTCACATTTTTATTTTGCACTGAAAAGCAAATGGTTTGATCAGTCGTTCAGAATTAGTTGGTTTAATTTTACTATTTTGTACCTATATGCCTCACATGGGTAAATTTCTAAAATACAACTAGTCTCTTTTTACTTTTGTTTCAGTTCCTTTATCTTCCCACATCTTGTCAAATGTTTCCTCTGTTTTTAAATTTTCATCAAATTCAAAATCTTTTAGAAATAATTGTCAAATAAAATGTATTTTTGTAAGATTGCAGGATTTTGTTGAAGTGAACACAATTTGAATATTTGGGCTAAAATCAGAAATAATATTAAGATAATAATATTAATTACTTTCCTAAATGCTTGACAGTTTGATGGGCATGTCTGTGTTTTTTGTTTGTTTTTCTTCCAAAATACTTTTGTTAAGAACTGATTGGAGTTTCAGGTAGCTTGAGGTGTGTTCTGAGACGTTTAAAAGCAATTGGAAAGCTTTTCTTTTTCATTTTTGAAGACAATTTTCCCATAAGCTTTCTTAGTATGTTTGGTGACACATAATTATTATATCCATCCTGGGGAATTAGTGCATGCACATATTGTATATAGGGTCTTAAACATTTTGCTTCCTGTATCTTTCCCCACCTTCTTGTTTTCACTCACCACCATCTCCACAGAGTTTGATTACTTGTTTCCGGTCATGTCTTTTTTACTTTGCTCTTTTTATTATTTGTGAGTTGTAATTCACTTATGAGAAAAATCATGTGACATTTTACCTTCTGTATCTTGTACTAAGAATTAAGGTCTCAAGGTTCAGCCATTTTCCTCCAAATGACTCAAACTTATTCTTCTTTAGAGCAGGGAAGTTTTCTGTTGTGTATATATGTGTATTTATACTACATTTCCTTTGACCATTCATTTGTTGATGGTCATGTGGGTCACTTCCAAGATTAAACTATTATAAATTGTGCTACTGGAAACTTGGGTATTCATGTGTCACTGCAATGTGGTATCTTTAACTGTTTTGAGAGGGTAAGCAGAATAGATGTAGCTGACTCAGAGTTTGACTATTTTGTTGCTAAAATTAGATTATAAAACTTTTCAATTAAGGTCTGTTCCCATCAAGTATGCTATAACATTTTTGGCTTCAGGAATACAGATTATTTCTTGCTCTATAACCTTGCCTTCCTTTTGTCCCCTATCTAAATAAAATGCCCTTTTAACTTTATTTACTAATTTGATATTTTTTAGTGTTGCAACTTTACAGTGTCTTTTTAGTGAAATATCTTCACGGGGTTCAGTTTCTGCCTGTATTTACCTCAATG
The DNA here is from genome assembly GCA_004027205.1 of Ctenodactylus gundi. Lineage (NCBI taxonomy): Eukaryota > Metazoa > Chordata > Mammalia > Rodentia > Ctenodactylidae > Ctenodactylus > Ctenodactylus gundi. The sequence continues at coordinate 37,180 of PVKB01006654.1, forward strand.
CTTGAGTTTGTGTGTGTGTGTGTGTGTGTGTGTGTGTGGCTGTTTGTAATTTTTTCTTTTATAATTTAAAAATTTTAGATTTTGAGCTCATTTTTTCCAATTAATAAAAAAGATCAGTGTATGTGCTCAAAAGAACAATTTTAATGCTAATGAGTAAAATGGTGGGCATTTTTTCTTTGCAGGAGACTGAGTTACCCCAATCTTACTTGATTGAATGTACTTCTGTAGGTGAGCAAAGAGATGCTTGGACTGCAAAAATCAAAGTCCTCTTAGTACCTTGGCTTTTAGCCCAGGACTGCAAAGGAATACCCCCAGTCAAGTTTCAAACACAGATGATGGATAGGTGCAAATTCTGTAGTAAGTAACATTTCCGTGCCTGCTAATATATTTCAAAATAATATACCATTACCTTACCATTATAAGGTAAAATGGTTTGCTAATTTATTTCCTGTACTTATAATTGTTGTGTTGCCCCCCAAAAAACACTTCTTAATTTGACACCTATATTAGACTTCATTTTATTTGTGTAAAATTGAATCCAAAATTGTAGTTTTTAGACATTAGGTTGTGCGATGGAAAGATATTTTACTATAGATTGAAGTTTTTTTTTTTTATATACCTTTTGTAAAGACCATACCTAAAGCCTCTCAAAAAATTATAATTTCATTACAGGGGCAATGGGAATGAGTGTCAGTTAGTCATTAAAATAAACACATTCTCTTTCTAATGTTAGATACCATTTGCTTTAGAAATACAAATCTGTTTGCCTCCAGAAATCTATAGCCTATTAACAGGAATGATAATATAATATAACATCTTGGGGGGGCTAGCTTCCTGAAATATCTCCCATTGTTGTAAATATAAAGAATAAAGACATAAAGCATAAATAATATTCGTGATCTAAATAATTAAACCAAATATTGAAATCCATAAGGAAAAATAATGCATTACTTTGGATATTACCAAATGTACTTTGAAGTCACACAGATGTAAAATAGCTTCAACTAAAAAAAAAAAATTGTGAAGGAAGAGGATCCTGGAAATTATAGTTTCATTTTTTTTCCAGATGAAATTAAAGATCCACAGTGTTAATAAAATGACTTCACTAAGGATGTAATGCCTATTAGGAAAATATTATTATTAAAAAGAGCAAATTTAACTGAGAAATCATATGGCCAATTTAAAGTTTATGAGTGCACAGTTCAAAGTCACATGGAATGTGTTGATCAAGACATGAAAAGGCCTGGTTATTAGAAACAGTAAAGTATATCTGAGAGAGGCATTTGCATGAGAATTGGAGAGAAAGAAACTGAATACTCTCTTACCTCTCATATGAAAGCCCAGCCCACTGTCCATGTCAAAGAGCTTATTTCCCACACTACTTCAGGAAAATAGAATAAGGAGAACAATACTATGAAAAGAAGAAAACCTGGAAATAACAGTCTGCCAAAAATATAATAATTAATACTACCAAAATGGAAAATTTATCATCACTTGACCTAGCAATTCGATAAATTGAATCCAGAAATATGCTTCTACAAGTGACCAAAATCTATTTTAATTGCATTCCCTGAGTAATTGTTGACTGTAAGATTTAATAACACTAAAAATATCAATAAGAAATTATGTCCTTGAACAAAAATATTTAGATTTATGCATGCCACTATAGCTAGTCCTAAAATGTATTGATGTATAAAAAAGGCAGGTTAAGCTAGTTGTACAAATGATACAATTTTATTTGTGTTTTAAGAGCGTCATTTGAATGTCTATTTTGTTGGAGAGGATACATTTATGCCTGTATAATTGAAAATCTCTGGAAGAAAATATAAATTATAACTGTTTAATAGGAATACAAAGCAGGGATCAGCAGATAGTTTTATCAGCTATTTTGTACTTGAATTTTTCTGTGCAACCATTACCTTCTTGATTAAGAATTAAAGTTGCTTATGTCATCATAAACATAATCACAAAATTTTCAGCATTCTAGATCTATTCTTCTTGACCAGGCTCTGGTTACACTTGAATGTTAACTTCTATGTCACATTTTCATTGTTAACTGCTGACTTCTGCCTGGCTGTTGTTAACTGTTGACTTCTGCCTGGCTGAGGGAACTACCGCTTCCATTTTGATCTGTCCTGGGCAGGAGACACAATGGTTAAATATCATTACATTGGGCTCAGGACAGAGTCCACAGGGGGCATAGGCATGGCCTCGGCTGCCTTCCTTCAGTATCTTCTTTGAATCATTAGTTACCCTACTGTAGGACAGATAGACCTCATAAGCTTTATATTTGAGAATGATAGTAACAGGCACTATGAATTCCCAGAATCTGGATTGCATCCCTTGAAAATGGCACCAGAGTCACCTGAGGACAGAGGTGGGTTCCTTCTTCTCTTTAGAGAATGAAAGGAAGCTCTGTCCTGTACTAGTGTCTCCTTTCTTTGTGAAAATCTTACTGTTTCTACAATGTGAGTTTTCATTTTCTTTTACCTTTTCTATGAGAAAAAGAAATAACAGCACAAATTCTGTCTAAAGACTGAAAGAAAATAGAAATGTCCTTCCATAAATCTTCAGTGTCCTCTTCCACTGAGATGTGTTATTTTTGCTAGCAGAATGGAACTTGGAAGGAAGAAAGATGGATTGATTAATCTGGAGTTGATAGTGGTAGGAATTTCAATGTGATACATTTAGGGATTCTAGGATGGATGGAGAGGGAAGGAAATAGTTGAGATGCTTGACAAAGGGGACAGTAAAACTGCAGGTGGGATTTGTGCTAAATGAATAGGTTTTGAGGTGCTCTGAATATAAAAACAACTAAAATAGTGGCTAACTAATTAAGAATACGTTACTTTCCTTCACTATTGTAAACCCATCACTGTCTATAGGTGTTTCATAACATTTTGTACACCATAAGTGTATACAATAAAATTTATTTGAAAATCTTAAAAATGCACGCAAACTAGAAAAAATAAACTATGAGGATGGGTGTGTGGATTCATAGTACTTGAAATAAATAACAAATAACACTGGGAGAAATCAAAGACAATGTATTCCTGAGTTCCTGATACAAAATGTAAATCAATACATTCATTTTTGACCAATTTTTCTTGTCTGTTCAGATAGTATCTTAGTATAGCATCTGCTAAAGCCCAACACGGTCTATAAACAATAATGGGAAGAATATTGTCGTAGGCAATTTAGACTGCTGCAGCCTATGCCATAAACTGAGTGGCTTATTAGCAGCAGAAATATATTTCTTACTGTTCCGGAGGCTAGTTACAGGCAGCTCTGATGTTGGGCATTGGCCCATTTTCTAATTCATAGTTCTAGAATTCTTGCTATATTTTCACAGAGTGAAAGAGATAAGGCAGCTTTCTGGGTTCTCATTTATTTAAAAAATTTTCACCATTCATGAGGACATCTCCTTCATGAAATATTTACCTTCTAGAAGACATAATCTCCCAATAGCTTCACCTAGGGGTGTCAGGGTTTCACTGTATGAATTTTGGAGTACACAAGCACTCAGGTTATTGAACTAAGGGAATGATTCATGGTGGTAAATCTGTAATTTCAATTACAGAGGTTTGTCTCTTATGCTAGCAGATGAGACTATTTTTTAAATAAAAAGCAATTAAAGAAATATTTGGACTATAGGGAATTGAAAAGGAGTTAAGGACAAAGTCAATAAATCAACTAAAAGCACAACAAAATAGGCACTAGTGTTTGCTTGTATATAACTTTTGGAAGGAAAGGTAGGAACAAAGCTCATATTTAGCCATTCATATAGATGCATGTATTTCTCATGTACTTCAGTACCGCTAGGAAGGACAGTTCTGTGCACATTGCCAGCTTGCCACCTGAAGCTTATCCTGCAAGGTATTTTTGCTTTTCTGCCATAGACATTCACCAAAGACACAGAGTCTCAGCCTCCAAGGTATGCATGTGTGTATACATAAGTGAAGGCTAATGTCCCGAGACCACCTCTCTGCTAATGGGAAAAAAGATTTTGCTAGTTTTGCCAACTGCTTTCTGTCACTCAAGTGGGCTCTGTAAGAGTACTCAGAGAGTCTTGGCAGAGATTGAGTTCCAGTTGCTGATATCAATATCTATGTAAATGAGACACAATTTATTGGCTTTCACTCTACCCTGATCGTTCACTTCTACTTCCTGGTATTAACTCCTAAATAATCTGATGGATCTAGAATCCTCACATCAAACTCCACTTTAAGTAAGTCTGCATTAAAACAATAACTTTATTTTCTCAGTACACAGTTTAGAAGAGGGCATTTGTGAATAATGAAGAATGCTTGAAATAGATAACTGTAGTGGATTGCATAGAAATTCAATAACACTTTTTTTTTCTTGGTGAGAAGTGACTTTGTACTTGTATTTAGAGAATTCAATCTGTTGGGTCAATTTTCTCGTCTTCTCTGTGTGGTGCATTTAGATTTCATTGTTCTGGAATTGTTACTGGTGGAACCCAAATATCTATCCTCATCAGTCACTCCACAGAGAGGAAATGCTTGGAAGATTTCAAGGCACAATGCTTAAATTCTAGATGAGTGTGAGTAACTCAGTATCACTGGGCAAATGATTTTGAAGAATGACAGGAGGGAGTTTGGAAGAAAGTAGGGGCACTTTTCCATGGGCTTACTTCCTTTCCTAAACTTTTTAGTAGGTGTATTTACTATTTTTTTTCTTTTAAAAGAATATGCTATTTGCCTCAACTGTAGTAGAGAACTAAGAATTATCAGGTGTTTCCTGTGAAAAACATAAAAAAACCCCACCAACCATGGCTTTTTCTAGATTTAAAGATTTATGCTTTCAAAAGGTAATCATTTTATAGAGATGAGATACTTCTCTGGAATGGATCTAAAGTGATGAATAGTAACAGGGCCCTTAGGAATCTCAGTTGTTTTATGATCTTTAATTATGAGACACAGCTCTGGCCTGGTATATGCTTTTTATGGGATGGAAGTAAATGCCTCCGAATCCTCATATGTTATAGGTGGAGCTTTAGAAGGTGATTAATCTGGTGATTAGTCTGTTGAACTTGCCTGAATAGATTTGTCTGTTGATGAGTTCGGTGCTGAATGTTCTATAAGGAGGTGGGGCTTTGTTAAAAGAGGTAGCTCATGGGGAAGCTTACCTTGCGAGGTGTATTTTTATTCTCAGCTCCACCCTTGTAATTTCCCTGCCATGCCCTTCAAGCCCTGCTGCTTCTGCTTTGGCCCAGCCAACCATTCCTGGAGTTAGTCCTCTGAAACAAGAGCCAACAGTTGTCACCATTAAGTTGCGGGTATCAGGCAGTTTGTCCCTTTGACAGAAGAGTGACTAGTGCTTCAAATTGCATGTAATCACTGGTGAAATGAATCCTGTCACCTGTTGCCTAAGGTATAGTCTCTTTCTCTTGTAGAGTCGAGAGGCTCAGGACATTAATGCTAAGCAACAGATTTCAATTTATTTCTTTTCCTGAACTTCCCCTTTTCTGTTTTGCCTTTAGCCAAATGCTAAGCTTTCAACAAAGTCAGCTCCTGAAAGTAAAATCTAATCAGGGATTAAAAGCTGATAGCTTTCTGCATGGATGTCTATTGGGGTCACTTGATATAACATTTTATATATTAAACTACTAATAAAGGCTCTTCCTAAATTACTTATAATAAATGGTTAAAGATGAGGAACTCCAGAAGAGAAAATTTTTTCTATACACTTTATTACTTCTAGTTAGTAATTCTGAGTAAAATACATCATATATGTAATTTGAAAAAATTCACAAATTGAGACCTTGAATAATTGTTTCATATATGAGATCTGGAGCTTCTTCTCCCTGTTGGAAGCTCTGTATTTTTGCCCCACTCTTTTGCCTGTGACATTAGCAGTTCTCATGGAGGGCACATATGTCCTCACATCCTACAGGTGTCGTTGGCTGCTAAGCTAGTTGCATGGTATTGCTTGCTTTCTGGACATCACTAGTAAGAATCTCAGTACCACCACTTTTATCTTTGTCTTTAGAATTTGCACAAGTTATTCAAATCTTCTGTGTGTTGCTTGGAACCAGGGACACCACATGGTCAGTGGCTTATGAAGAGACTCTCGACCATATTTTTAGGTCTTTTCAGATGTTTCACTTTCGGAGGCTTTCATAGAACAGCTGAGCCCTCATTGGCAGTGGCTGAGCCCCATGGGTTCCCATTTTCAAGTACTTAATCCCCTATAGTGATTGATGCCATAGATGAAAATACATCAGTAGGCCTGATAGATGAAGTAGAAAATGCACATTTCTCCATTTAATAGCTGCGTGGCAGAGAGTATCTACTTCTGCGCTTGATTGATAGTGAAGGTCTCCTTATACTTAGGAAAAAAAAATCTTCTGGGAAGGATAAAAGACTCCTTACATTTCAAAGGCGACCTCATCTTAAATATGCAGTGATTTTCAGTAAATTACTGTGAGGTTTTTTTTTTTTTTTTTTACCTCTAATACTTTGCTCATCTTTATAAAATTCATTAAGTATTCTAATTTAAATTTTATTTACCTTTCTTTTTAAGGCTCTGAAAATACTTCAGCTCGTTTGTCTGAGAATTTGAGAGGCTCATAAAACACATTGCCACCCCAGTGCTATAACTGTGTCTTTCCTCTCCCACAGTATCCTTTCAGATTAATCTGGATTATCGTGGTTATTAGTCTATTGTTAGCCCGTGATTGATTAGAAACTTAGAGAAACTCATTACTAAAGTGAAGATGGACTATAACTCAATTGAAGCCCCATTTCAAATAACTAGTGTATTGTTCTTCAAATAGTATAAAAGAATACAAAATAAATTGCCAGCATTCATCTTATCTAGAAATAAGATAGTCTGACATCCCCACATCTATTATATCTCGTCTTTCCCTTCTTTTTCATTTTCTAGTTCATCAAGTTTTGGCACATTTACAAGAATTTGTTAAATCTATGCTTCTTTGAAACAGTTGATTTTTATAATATTAGTTATTAGAAAAATTTACTGGAAAGATACATGCACTGCTAGCTTTCTTTTGCTGTGACATCAGACCTAGTGATATAAGCTTATATGGAAGAAGAATTTCACATGCCTCATGGTTTTAGAGGTATCAGTCCCTTGTTGTTTGGCTTCGTAGTTGTTTTGGTCTGTGGCAACGAATCACATCATGATGGGGAGTGTGTGGTATAGCAAAGCTACTTGCTTTTTTGGGCCTGGGAAACAGAAGATAGGATGGACTAGGGTCCCCATATTCCTTTCCGGGTGTACCCTCAACAACCTATCTTCTTCTCACTAGGCCTGAATTCCTAAACCAGCCATTCCCTATAGCGCCAATAATGATTGTTGACCAAGAGTATAATATATGTACCTTTTGGTATGATTGAAGATACAAGCCATAATTTGTACCAGAAACATTCTTTCAGTATGTGAGTTTCTTTTCCCACAATGTACATGCCATGTGGATTATCCATGAATTTGGAGTTCAAAGGTATTTTAAAGACAAAATCATATTGCACAATATTGTAACATATACAATACCAAAATAGATTTTTTTCACCAAAAGGCTCCAGACCATAGTAATGTCTTTCTGTATCCGTTCTAGCCTAAAATCTGCTAAAATTTTGCAGTTTTGCGCATGAGCAGCTTATTCAACAGTGATTTAAAGCAAATCACTTGGTGAGAATGATTAAAGTTATGTGCTATGAGTTAATCAATCTTGATGTCAATTTATGAAATCGTAAGTGAGTAGTAGTAGTAGAGATGGTATTGTACTCCAAGTTATCAACTAAACTATATTTTATACTGCCTTGACAAAGGTAATTTGATTTGTTAGCCTACATTTTGAAAAAGCCTCATGTGGCCTAAAGGGCTGCAACACTGAAGTGTTGCTCTCTGAACTCTGTGGCAGATGATCTGCATCCAGTGACATTTTGATCAATTCTCATGTGTTTGGTAATGCCGGATACAGCTGAACATACCTAGTCAAGCCGTGCTTCTGAAGTTATGGTTCTTGTATTCAATGCTACTAGTCGGATAGTCATCTGTTTTGGTAACATTCCCCAGTTTATTCATATAATATGCCTGTCCACTGAAGCTGATATGCCGTATACAAAACAATAAGTTATCGTTATGTACCTCTTGCATAAGATATTTAAAGATATTGCTAGAATCATTTCTATAGGTCATGATGTAACATTTATTGACTATTTTGGTTCATTTGCTAAGCCTTATTGAAAAGGATGAATAATACATATAAATGGATCCTATCCTAGAAAGGCATATAATTCTTTCCAAGTTTTAATCCAATGAATTGTGTCAGTTAATATCAATTTCTTACACAATATTTTACTTAATTTTAACTAACAAAAAACAATCTGTTTTAGCTGTTAATGTGTAAACTTTTTAAAAAAAATCTATTTTCAGCCTTCTTTGCATTTACTTTTTGTTACTCAACTCTAGCCAATAAAGAAAGAAATGAAATTTTCTGATATTAATTTTAAAAGTTTTGTTCAATCTCATCTTTTCTTTCATTTGCATGTAAAACAAATTCTATGGCTAGAATCATCGCATTCTCATGCAGACATGAGTGAAATATTTAAAGAGGTCACAAACTTTCAATCTCAGAATTTTTGCTACCTAGAATAGTAAATATGCACACATTTAACATGGTTATAAGTCTGTTTTCATTTGCATTTATTAATAAAGCCAATGCTATCCTTCTCTGATACAGTAACATAGTTTCCAAGGGAGGTTTATGGTCATTAGCAGGATAGAGCTGGTAGTAACAGTGTCTCATCATTAAATGAGTTGCTGAAATTATGTTAGTTTAAAAAAACACATCTTTTCATTAACTTTTATGTTATCATTCTAAGGTTAATTGATTCTTTGAGGTGGATTTCTCCTACATAGTGATTCTAAATAAACTGATAAATGCATTCTCAAATATATTCTTATGAGATTTATGTCTTATGGCATAGATCCAATTACAGATGAACTCACATATAGATAGGTTTAAATTAATGTATACAAATATAAATGCAAAAAATGCATTGCCAAACAATGGAAGAGAACTTTGTTCTCCTGGGGATTCAAGGAAACCTGAAACAAAGGTGTTTTTGATTTATTTATTTTCTTTACTTAGTGACCAGTTGCCACTCTTTTGTGCCAGCCTTTCTTGAGCTTTACATACAGCTTACTTCTGAATAGTTGGACAGTTGGACAGTGCATGCTTTGAGTGGAGAAGCAGAACAACATGGTTCAAATAGACAAGCTCTGTGCTCTATCCAACTGAATAGTTGGCCAGAAAAGGGCTCATGTGAATACCGTAAATACCTTTTTTCCTGAAATATGTTAAATATATTTAACAGTAATAGTCATGAGTTTGAAAATATAAATCTACATTTTTTTCACTTTTCATCTCTACAGTGCGCTATGCATATCTCCAAGTAGGTAGAATATATCTTTCTCCCTAGCTTTTCATTGGCCAGTCTGGACACTTCTGAATGAGTCCTCAAAGTATCTGTAAATTGCAGCAGCTCCTGGGAAACCACCATATGCAGGCCAAGTATGAAGGCAGAATATATGGAAATCACATCCATGTAGAAGTTTATTCAACCTGATTGTTCTCAAAAACCTGTTTGTATGTAAAATGAGACAGTAAAATATGCCTTAGTTCTTCACATTTATCTCTTTTTTATTATCCAAAACTTAAACTTTGTAATAGGAAATGTATATATGTATATATATATATATATATATATATATATATATATATAGAGAGAGAGAGAGAGAGAGAGAGAGAGAGAGAGAGAGAGAGAGAACATATGAATATGAAACCATGCCTTGAATCACAGAATGAAATTAGACTATGCTTTTTTTTTCTACATAGATACAGCATAGAATTTGAAATCTGAAATATGGTTATACATTTGAAAAGCTGTTTTCTACATTCACACAGAATTACATAGAAATTATTTTGTGGTTGAAATGTAAGAAGGATAGCTGTTTTTCTTATATAAGTTATAAGATGAAATATAATCATGACTTTGGATATTACTTTTGATTTGCAAGTTATATTTTGGTCAGTTTAGAAGAAACCTTTCCTTTCCAAAAGGTGATGTCCAATATCCATCTGGTCAGTAGTAAGGAAACATGCTTTATAAAAAGGAGATCATTGTCAAATTACATATTTGGCACTGATAATTCCTTTTAAACTCTTGTTTGACTTTATGATTATGCAAAAGTTGAAAGAAATTTTTGTCTTTAGTTTGAACCTTTCAGCCATTGGTACTGTTAATCAAATTATCATGAGGATTCCTTTTTATTCAGAGAGAGTAAAAATCATCTAAAGAATTTTTAAAGGGTATTATTCAGAGAAATATACATTATATCATCATTTAAAATGATTTTTGAGTATATCTTTTAAAAAAGGGAAAGTACAAAGACTTTCTATGACACCAAAATAGTAATGAGCTTTTGTGTCATTTTTGCTTCTGTTAAAAGGACACACACACACACACACACACACACACACACACACACTTGGTTTTCTCCTTTACATTAAATTCTTCCAAGTATGACATAAGTTAGACTAGGTGAAACTCTGTGAGAATTTTATTCTTAATACTTTAATTCTAGGGACAATAATGTATTTAAAAATACTTGTGGCATAACAAAGACATTTTACATCAGTTACTGTGTGTGTGTGTAAAATATATCGAAAAGCATACTTTTAAACTTGGAAGAAGCAATTATATTCCCAAAAGGTATACAGGTTTTTTTTTTTCTTAAAGTTACTTTACACCTATTAAGACCGATGTGATGTCCTTAGATGAAACACTTGAAAACTGTACTTGGCATTATTTTTTGATCTAGACATACATATTCACAGGTAGAACTTTTCTTTATTATTGACAATCTCTTCCATTTTTAATTAAACTCAATTTTGACCTTACCTACCACAAACTGATTATAGTGTATCTTAGAGGCTGGCGTTAACTTTGAGCAGTAGTTTAGACATAGTATTATATGTTTATGCTGAGACATTATGCTCTGGTTGTATATGACCATTATTTATGCCAACAGGACAATGTTATCACCAGAAATATATTAGTCACTCTTGGCCCCACATCCAGACTATCCCATATCCTGCCACATTATTTTGCTAAACACTGGAGTTCAACATAGTCCTCTTGTTTGTTTTCTCAGAAACTACCCCACTTTGTGCATAAGTGTAATTCCATATGGTGATAACAAGTCTGAACTTATTTCCTAGTAGTGCTGATAGAAAAGAACCTATCTATAACCATGGCGATATTTTTGGAACTCTTCAGACTGCAAACTGAAAGAGTTGGGGACACCAGAGTAGTTTTTTCCCACATAAAAATTCTGTTGGAAATCAGAGTTTCCAACTCTGTAAAATACACTTGTCAAACAAATTGTAATTTGGTAATTTAAATTGTCATGAGATTGGCTTCCAAATTCAGTGTTATAAGTTGCATAATACTATATTATATTATTCTTGGTAACTTTGTCTAAAAGTAAGATTCTCTTTCATTCTATACTTTTCTCTATAATGTTGGTTATAAATAGAAATCTGTGATCTTTATGGAACCATAGTACCCCATTGTGTACATACTCCACATTTTTTGGTATCTTTTGATCAGTTTATGGATATTTTGGCATCTTCCACCTTTTAGGTACTGTTATTTGTGCTGCTATAAACGTGGGTATACAGGTGTTCCTGTTATATGCTACTTTTGATTCTTTTGGAAAGATGCCCAGAGAGGTATCACTGGATCAAATGAAATACTTCTTTTTAGTCTTTTGAGGAGCCTCCATTTTGCCCTCCATAGTGGTTGTAGCAAGTTACAGTCAACCAGCAATGTAGAAGTATCCCTTTCCCCACATCTCTTCATCAACATTGATTATTGTTAGAATTCTTGATGTACACCATTCTCATGGGTGAGATGGGAAATGATCACCACTTGAGAATATAATGCTTATTGAAGTGATGCAAACCGAAAGTTTAAGCACTGCAGAGTTTCTCCAATATGAGAAATCTGAAATATAGCCATTTTCTAGAACCACATGGTGTGATAGTGGGAGTTAGGAGTGATGGGGAGGATTCAAGAGGGTCAAAAACAGGAAGGGGAAGGGATTGTAATGTTGACATTATTGTGTGTGTGTGTGTGTGTGTGTGTGAAATATATATTCATATATATATATGAGATATATATGAATATATGAAAATCTCTGGTAAAAATTGAACACGTCACAACATTTTGCTATGTAATTACATAAATAAATGTTGTCTGCATGAAGATAAGTGATCAATAATAACTCTAAGAAAAAATGTTTACACAGTGAAATAGCTTCAAATCTAGTCATAGGGCATTGTTTTCAAGTATTTAAATAGTAAAATCACTAGATATGAGCATGTTTCAAAGCATAAAACAATCATTTATTAAAACTATATAATGTCTTAATGATTTTCATTGAAAACTAAGTTTCTGCATAAGATACTCTGACTTTAATATATTGTAGGTTTATGTTGTTTACTTTGCTTTAAATCCTTACATAGCAATTAAAGCCGAGCAATGACTGGATAGTAAGTAGAAAATCATATTTAAAATCCTTACATTGAACTAATAAAAAAATTATGCTGTTTTATAATACAGCTTGAGCTGATGCAGAGTTACCAGGGATTGGCAGGAGGAGACTATTCTTAGTAATAAGCAGCTGTGTTTATTAAGTGAAAATTGTCATTATAAATGCAAGTAGATTTTGATCAAATTTATTATATCAGAAGTGTGTTGATTAATATTTAAAATAAGAAATTACAAAAGGCTACTCTAAAAGATTTTAGTTTTCACTTTTTGAAGTAATTGGTTGTAGGTCTTAATTTTTTAATTGGTGTTTTTATAAGGAGCGCTAGAACTAACTAGAAAATAAAAATAATTAGCAACAGAATAATTATGTAATTTAATTGTAGCAATTAATGAAACAAATTTGATATTCAAGAAGAAAATAATGATGTAAAATAAAATAATTTGCTAGCGTGGTTAACACCATTTTATTTTTGTTGATAAAAATTTCAATTTTTATGGCTTCAAACTGTCTTGAAATGATCCTCAGTCACATGGAGTAGGCTAAATATAAATCTCTTTATATTATATTATATAGCATCTATATCACCATGTAATTACCTGATTAAATTATTAACCATGTTTCTTTTTACATGTGATGATGTATTTGTAGAAACTTGAAACTGTCAAGACAAAAATAAATTTAATAAAAAGAATTATTAAAATCAACCTTTAAAAGGATCACAGTGCTGTTTGAAACTAATGTTTTATTTATTCATGACTTCGTTATTTATAGTGTATCAAGATAAATAATTACGAAAGGATTCCACACATGTACTGATGATTTCAACAACTTGACACTGAAGATATATTGATGGAAAATGTTTTTTTTTTTAAATTCAGAACATTTAATCCCTTTAGAATTAAATGAGAAAAAGATGCATGCCTATGTCTTCTGACCCCATGGCACTGAAAATGCAGAATGTTTTAAAAATAAGTTGTACCTTTGGGATAATTGTGTGTGTGTGTGTGTGTGTGTGTGTGTGTGTGTGTGTGTGTGTGGGAATAGCAGAAACTGACTTATTTTCCTTCCTGTTTTGAACAAAGCTTAGAATGGAATTACAATTCTCTCCTTATCTGGACATTTAAAGAATAGGTAGTCTTAACACTCTTATAGCATTTTATATGTGGGGATAAGATAATATAATTAAGTCCTACTTCATGCTATAAAGCAGACAAACAAAAATAAGAACATGGAAAGTAGTTCCTCTTCCATCCTTGAGTCAATGTGTGCTGCATATTAATGTTTACTGATTTCTTTTCTTATTTGGTTCAATTTTCTCGTTCATGAACAGGAGCGAGTAATTGCAGAGCTTGCGCCAGGCGAGCATTCCCATCCACCTCTGCCAGTGCACTGACCTGCAACAGCCCTAGTATTTCATTCCTTGGCCTCTGCTAAGTGGAGTCTGCCAGTCATTTTAAATTGTGCCAAGCTGCATAGCGGTTTTATGATGTGAAAGGCATCCATTAAGTTCTGGTTTGTGTCTGCACACCACTTCATATTACTTGTAAACAATGCCAGATTTCAACCTCAGCCTTGCGAATTGGACACTTAAAGAAACAAATAAAAAAAAAACATTTTTTTTCTTCTTAACAAGGAGAATGAAATAACTAATATATCTGCAACACGTTATAGTTTTTAGCCTTTAGAGGTCACTTTTCTTTTTAAAGAATAATGTAACCAGATTAAGTCTGCATCTTAGGCCTCTTGACAAGCTCAACAAAGATGTGGAAGGGAACTTGTTCACAATGAAAGACATCCTTCCCTTCTTGTCCTCTACTACAAAATAGTTTCTCATGAAAAGATTTTCTTTAGACAGAAAGATGCATCTATGTTGGAGATGATCAAGATCTCCCCATTTTTCTTCATTTTGTTTTCCTAGACTAATATTGACAGTTTCTTTTTTATATGAAACTTGTGGTATTATTTGCATCAAGAAAGATTTTACTTAGAAGTTGTTGGTATTTTATTTAGGAGAAAGCTAATATAGTTGTTCCATAATAATTCTAAAGATAGAAAAAAATCATTATGTTTCTAAAGAACTTAAGAACAACCACAAACACCACAGGTTGAGATAATATTTCACAGTGTTGATGCTTGCAGATGTTATAAACTGAATAAAAAGATATTTAGGATGCATATTAAAAGTTCTAAAACTACAACTTACCTATTTATCCAAAATTCATGGATGATAGAAAATAACTTAGTAGTTTAAATTCTTGCTTTGTTTTCATCTTACCAGATGTAGCAGTGTGGCAAATGTTCATGGCATATACATTCAAAGAAATTGATGGTAATGGACTTTGAAAAAGATGACTTAGAATTACCAAATTGCACACCAAACATTAATAGACAGTCGCACACTTGTTTTTTATTTATCAATAATGTTTGCTTAGTTATACTGAATTTGTCAAAATGAGAAGTGTTCCAAAGGATTATAGTAACTCTTCCTTGAGTGGTATAGATGGTGATGATTATTGTGGATACTCTTATTCAAAATATGCTCGGGATGTCAGGACTGATAATGTCACATATACCAAGAAATGATGAGAGCTGTGATCACTCACATAATAAAACTTTGGGGTAAGTGGAGTACAGCTGACAGAACAGATGTGAAAGTGGCTGGGGAGAGAACCAAGGAGTCAGAATGGGGCATATGCCTCTGTGGTACAAAGTGGGGAGAATCAAGACAAAAGAACATGTCTTCTAAGGGCCAGGCTTGTTGCACAGCGTTAGCTTCAAGCTAGCCCCAAACAGGAGCACCTCAGTTTTCTTACCAGTTTACCCATATGTTAAATAGAGGGGGTGGGGGGGCGGGTGACAGGATTTGAAGATCTGGGCAAAAGGCAGAATGGAGGTGTTCTCAATGATTGTAGTTCCTCCAAAAGGTGTAAGAGGTGTTGTTTCTAGTTCCACTTTTAGATAAAAGTAAAAGACAAGGACAAAGAATAAGAGATATTTCTAGTATTCAGGGAGAAGAAAGTGAAATCTTTGACCTGGGAAACAAGAGTGACAAATCTGATCTTCCTAGAGAAAGACTCAACAGTGGGCTGGTGCCCAGAAAATGGATGTATAGTTGAGTGTTCAGCTGTGAGTTGGGGTGGGGAAATGCAAGTGCTGAGAAGGAAGATAATGAGCTAGTTCCATTTCATTTGCATTCATGATAATCCAAGCACAGTGATGTGCACTCTAGGATTCACAGCTCATTCTATCCCCCAAATAACCTGATGAGGTCGTTCCCATTTTTCACAGGAGCAAATTAAAGATCACTAGAAATTATTATAAAATTGATGAGTCAAGATTTGGACCTGTATATGAATTATTTAGATTCTAATGTTTTAGTTGCTATCTCAAAAACATTCAGGTATGTTGTGTTTTGTTCCAGATTTGAAAGCATACAACTCTTGTCACTATGTTAGTTTTTTTCTCTGAAATTGTATTGGATTTACTTTATGATATTTATATCACGATTATACTGGTAAGAGATAGGAGATACTTTTTGATATTAAGAAATTTAGAATTATTGAGAATCCAGAAATTACTTTTTGTTATTAAGAAATTTAGAATTATTGAGAATCCAGGAATAACCTCAAGACATACATCACTTGCATTATGTATTCTGAATGACAGTTCTGATAATGTCATTACTTTATTTAAGAACTTCCAGTGATTTGTACTTACTAATAGTACCAAATAGCTCTCTATAGTCAAATAAGACTTATCTTCAAGATGAAAAAAAATTGTAACTCAGTATGTTAAATGCTACTTTATAGAAAATTTAATATTAATAATAAACTTTTGAGAAAACAAGTTGAGAATCCTCATTAGTATATTCTTTTTGACTACAAATAATGATTCAAAATATTAATCAGAATTTTGAATTATAAGTTATTTATTATCAAGATATAATTAGTTATATTTAATATATTTCTTAAAATAAAATAATACCTCAAATCTTAAATATTTGATTCAGATTAGTGTCTAGAGCATAAATAGAAATATAACATTGAAAGGATTTGTTAAATAAATTTAGTGTGTGCTATAGAGCATTTCATAAAATATAAGGACAACAGAGTTAGAAACCTATGTGGTTGTCTACCAAAAAACTACTTACTAGCCAAATATCATACTCCGAATTTATAATTCATAGAAACTGGATTTTGGCTTGAAAGTCTGTATTTCGAAATGTTTCCAGGTAAAAGTATGAATGCTGGTTTGATGCCCACTTTGGGATGTACTGATATACACAGATAATAAAGAAAAATGTTAAGAATTTATTTTGGTTTAAGGCGTATAACATTGTATTATAAAGGAACTTTATAAAGTGATAAAATATTTAAAATAGTTTATAATGTGAAAGATAAATATCATTGTAAACAGAAAAAATAGAGTGTTCAGTGATTGAGAAAACAATACTAAAGGAAAACATTAAACACATGTAAAGAAAAATAGAAAAGGCTATTGGATAGGAAAATAATAAAAACTTGATGGTAAAAAAAGTAATTTAACATTTGCCCATTTTTCAATAGGATCCTTAATTTTGACGGGCTTAATTTTCTTTAGCTCCCTGTGTATTCTAGTTATGAGTTTCTTATCTGAGGTGTTGGTGGTGAATATTTTTACCCAGTCTGCTGGTTCTTTATTTACAATGTTGACAGTTTCCTTTGCTGTGCAGAAACTTTTTAATTTGACAAGATCCCATTTGTTGATAGTGGGGGTAATTTCTTTTGCTCTTGGTGTCTTGCCAAGAAAATCTTTGCCTACCCCTATGTCTTTTAGAAATTTGCCTACTTTGTCTTCCAGAAGGTTTAGTGTTTCGTTTTTAATGTTTGGGTCTTTAATCCATTTTGATTTGATTTTGGTGCATGGTGACAGGTGTGTGACTAGATTCATTCTTCTGCATGTCGGTGTCTAGTTATCCCAGCACCATTTGTTGAACAGGCTGTCCTTTTTCCATTGTATGGATTTGGCCCCTTAGTCAAAAATTAGGTAGTTGAGGGTACTTGGGTTTGTTTCTGCATCTTCGATTCTGTTCCACTGGTCTATCTGTCTGTTTTTATGCCAGTACCAAATCGTTTTTACCACTATGGCTTTATAGTATAGCCTGATGTCTGGGATTGTGATGCCTCCTGCTTTGGTCCTGTTGCTTAGGCAGTTCACTCATGAAGAAGTACAATGGGCCAATAGATATATGAGAAGATGCTCAACATCTCTAGCCATAAGAGAAATGCAAATCCAAACGACGCTAAGATACCATTTCACTTCAGAGAGATTGGCTTATATCAACAAATCAAATAGCAATCAGTGGTTACTAGGCTGTGGGGAGAAAGGAACCCTCCTGCACTGCTGGTGGGAGTGTAAATTCATTGGACCACTCTGGAAAGAAGTGTGGAGAGCTCTCAAAAGACTAGAAATAAATATCCCCTTTGATCCGGCGACACCCCTCCTGGGAATATATCCAAAAGAGGCCAAAACAACACACGACAGAGATATATGTATACCCATGTTCATAGCAGCACAACTAACAATAGATAGAACATCGAAGTCACCAAAATACCCATCAACAGAAAAGTGGATACCCAAACTGTGGTACTTATACACAATGGAATACTACGCATCTGTAAGGTCCAACAGCGTGAAGGTTTTCACAGGCAAATGGAAGAAACTTGAGAATATCATGCT
>PVKB01006655.1:0-55523 GCA_004027205.1 Ctenodactylus gundi
ATTTTTGTGTATGTGAGATATGTGGCTCTTCAGCCATTATCAGTCATGCTTATCTGGAATGAGTGGCTTCAGAAGGTAATAGTTCCAGCAAGTCTTTATTGCAGCACTTGTAATTAAATTTGTTAAATTTGGGCATAGGTCCTGCAACTTTTGAATCCTTTTTTGAAATTGGTGCTTAACCTGCAGTTTAGAGCCAGGTGTTTACAGTGTTTTTGTTTGTTTTGTTTTGCATGAGATGGAGTCTCACTCTGTAGCCCAGGCTAATCTAAACTCACTGTATAGCTCTGGCTGGCCTTGAAGTTCCTCCTGCTTCATCCTCCTGAGTATTAGGATTACTGGCATGTACCACCATGCCTGGTTTATATGGTACTGGGGAATCAACCTCAGCCTTGCGCTTGCTAGGCAAGCACTTTAACCACTGTGCTCTTCCTCCAACCCCAATTTTTTATACGTAGAGTATCTATAGTTAATCTCTTTATGAACCTTTTTAAATGCACCTTACCTAGATACATGAAGTACAATAATTGTGATGACCACCGTCTACCGAAATTAATTTTATTGTTATATAATGTGAGAGAAAAACTTGAGTTCTTACTATGTACCAAGCACAGTAATATTTACTTAGAATACGTACCTTCAGACAGTCACCTTTACTTAACTACTTTTGGGCTGAGAAAATTTAAGTCTGGCAAAGTAACTTGATCTTCATCACACAGGTAAGAAATGGTGGTGATCTCAACGTTGGCACTGCTTTATAATTGACATTTAAATATAACCAGCAAATGATTACATTTTATATTGAGTTATAATTTAAAAATTTTTGTCAGTGTTTAGCCTTATGTTTCTCAATGTGGTTAACAGGCTTGTGAAACTAGTAAAGAAAAGACTAAAGTTTCCTCTTTTTTCCTGTATTATTCTTTTTTGGGGAAGGGTATGGTATTGGCAAGTGAACGCTTATTTTAAGACAGTCTTGCTAAGTTGCATAAGCAGGCCTTGGAATTTATGATCCTCCAGCCTCTGGAGTAGCTGAGATTACAGACCTACTGATTCATGTTTTAAAAAATCATATTTATGGCTAGAGGAGTGGTATAGGGGTTAAAAGCACTTGCCTTGTAAGTGCAAGACCCTGAGTTTGATTCCCCATCACCACATAAAGCTGGGCATGGTGGCTCATGCCTGTAATCCCAGGACTTGGGAGGCTGAGCAGGTGGATTGTTCTGAGTCCAAGGCCAGCCTGGGCTAGAGAGTAAGACCCTGTCTCAAAAAATAAAAATCATACTTAAGATTTTTCATTTGATATTAAAGTTTACTACCTAGTAAGGTTTTGGTAAATCCATTCTAAATTGTAATTTTTAATGTGAGCTAAAATATTCAGTAAACACTAAAATTCCACCTCCTAAAGAAAGAAATAAAGGTTTATTTACTTGAAATTTACCAATCTCTTTTCTAAGTCTCAGAATACTTTTATCAAATATACAGGGGGAAACCAAAGTTTCACAAGCAAATTCATCCTGCAGCCCACTGGCCTCTTGCCCTCTTTTGGGAGTCGGGGAATTACAAAGTTTCAATATATTCAGAATGGCTAAGGGTGTAGATAAGTGTTTGAGGATATGCCTGGCGTGTGTAAGGCCCTAAAGAGTTAAGTACCGAACAATGAAAATAAATATATTGATGATAAAGAAATAAACCTTATGTATTTAAAATTTTACTTTCCTATAACTGGTGACTAGTTAAGGACAGTGGTGATAACTTGCGTTTTCAGTCCAGAAACAGGAAACTAGAAATATTTGGATCCCCTGAAGAAATACTTGTTCATCTCTATTAATTTATGATTCTCAGAAAGCCAAGATGCCCTGGATGAGCAAGTTTAATTTGACAAACCTATGTTGGGATACTTGCATTTCTTAAATACAGGTTCTTGTTGTGGGTTTTGTTCTTAAAGTTTGTTTATACCAGTGGGTTTGTTATTTAGAAAATTATAGCTCTGTTGTGAACTAACTTGGCATTTGACCAGCGATGATTTTCCTCTGTGGAGGAGGTAGGAGATGAATAATAGGGTCAGGGAAACATAAAGGAAAAAGTTATTTAATGCATACAAAATGATTACTATAGAATTTAGCAGAGGGGCTTACAAATGATAATAATGGCAGAATATATTGTAGTGCATATTAGATTTCAGGTCTTGAGAGTTCATTTTGTAAGTTACCAGCTGGTGTAAATGGGTAAATTTAAGGAAACAAAGTCAGATGCTAGTTATCCATGTGGGCAAATATAATAGGAAAGTGGACTGGAAGCATGATTTCGAGATACTTTGTGGTTTGACTTTAGTTACATAAAAAAAGGTGAGGAAGCTTTTTCAGAAATGCTTAGGAAGGAATCAGTGAATATAGTATAGAATAGTAGAAATACAAGGATAACCACAACTTACATTTATTTACCCAGCAGTTACTGTGAGTCAGGTACTGTTTAATTGCTTTTGTATTTCATTTAATCTTCACTGAAAAGTTCTTTTAAAAGGAAATCTTTCACTAAAAGTCATATAAATGATTTAAATAGGTATGTAAATTAACACACTAAAGCTATTAGAGAAAAGTAAGGGTACAGTATTATCACAAATAATCAGTAGTATGTAGTGTTGGGACATTGTGAATGAAAGCTGTACTATTCATAGAAACAACATCAGCTGAGGGCTCAGATGTTTGTAGCTCTCCCCCCCACCCACAAAGAGGAATGGGAGGGTGAAGATGAGGAGGGAACATTTTAAAACAAATGGAATTACTGATGAAAAGGGGTTAGTAGTTAAATCTGAGTGGTAGATTCATGGATACTTGATGTATTTTGCATTTGTTTGTATATGCCAAATATTTCTCAAGTAAATTATATTTTTAAAGAGTTATAGAATGTTTTATAACATTTGAGAGCTTACTGTGTACTGGGCACTTTTTCTTGTAGGTATTTGTTTCTTTATAAACCTGTAAGGCATATT
Organism: Ctenodactylus gundi; assembly: GCA_004027205.1. Lineage (NCBI taxonomy): Eukaryota > Metazoa > Chordata > Mammalia > Rodentia > Ctenodactylidae > Ctenodactylus > Ctenodactylus gundi. Next base: position 2,987 of record PVKB01006655.1, read on the forward strand.
ATCTCACTAACCCACAGGTGGAATTAAAGATAGACAGTAACACTAATAGTGTGGAATGGGATTTAATCCTAGGAAATCTGATTTCTTGTAACTTAAGCACTGTATTGTGTTACATTGCCTCTTTATAATAAAAATAAACCACTCAAGTATTTTCACTAAAGTATGATCCAGTGTATGTCCTTGTTAGAATTTTTTGTTCGCATTTTTTTTTTTATCATCCCTCTTTTGCTGGTTACTGATATATTTCTTTCCCCTTTACAGATAATGGCATCAGCTGCTAAGGAATTTAAAATGGACAACTTTTCACCTAAAGCTGGCACTAGCAAATTGCAGCAGACAGTACCAGCTGATGCATCTCCTGATTCCAAGTGTCCTATATGCTTGGATAGATTCGATAATGTGTCTTACTTAGACCGCTGCTTACATAAGTTCTGTTTTCGCTGTGTACAGGAGTGGTCTAAAAACAAAGCTGAATGTCCACTATGTAAACAGCCATTTGACTCTATTTTCCATTCTGTGAGGGCAGAAGATGATTTCAAGGAGTATGTCCTAAGGCCTTCATATAATGGGTCTTTTGCCTCCCCGGATGGCCGACGATTTCGCTATCGTACAACTATGACTAGGGAACGAAGTGCTTCTGTTTATTCACCTAGTAGTACCTTAAATAGAAGAACAACTCCACCAGATAGTGAAGTGCTGTTTGAGGGGCTAGGTCTTTCAACAAGGCCTAGAGATGTTGAAATTCCTCAACTTATGAGACAAATTACAGGAAGGCGGCCAACTACTACAGATGAAAGATCTTTGCGGAAAATTCAAGAACAAGATATTATTAATTTTAGGCGAACTCTCTATCGTGCTGGTGCTCGAGTTAGAAATATTGATGATGGTGGCCGCTACAGAGATATTTCAGCTGAATTTTTCCGTAGAAATCCAGCTTGCCTTCACAGATTAGTCCCTTGGTTAAAGCGTGAACTCACAGTTCTTTTTGGAGCTCATGGATCTTTAGTTAATATTGTCCAGCACATTATCATGAGTAATGTTACTCGCTATGACCTGGAGAGTCAAGCATTTGTCTCTGATTTGAGACCATTTTTGCTTAATCGAACTGAGCATTTTATACACGAATTTATCAGTTTTGCTCGGTCTCCTTTTAACATGGCAGCCTTTGACCAGCATGCTAATTATGATTGCCCTGCTCCTTCTTATGATGAAGGCAGCCATTCTGATTCTTCTGTCATAACAATATCTCCAGATGAGGCTGAGACCCGGGAGCTGGATGTTAATGTAGCCACTGTTAGTCAAGCACCATGGGATGATGAAACTCCAGGACCATCTTACTCAAGCACAGAGCAGGTACATGTTGCCATGTCTTCCCTTTTAAATACTTCTGATAGTTCAGATGAAGAACTTGCCACAGGAGGAGCTCCATCTCAGATACAAGGTGTACAGGCCAATGAGGATCTAAATAATGACAGTGATTCTTCTTCAGATAATTGTGTCATTGTTGGGTTTGTTAAACCACTAGCTGAGAGGACTCCAGAACTTGTTGAACTTTCCTCTGATTCTGAGGATTTAGACTCTTATGAGAAAATGGAGACGGTCAAGACACAAGAGCAGTCTTACAGTTCTGGTGATAGTGATGGTAGTAGAGATTCATCTCCACACTCTGTCCTTGGAAAGGATGAGCAGACGAGTAAAGGTCATTGTGATTCTGGTACAAGAATCAAATCAAAAAAGGATGAAAAACGATCTACATCAGCAGCTCCCAAAGACCTGAGAGGAGGCAAAGGCTATTCCCCGTATAGCCATAGACACAGAAAAAGAGGAAGATCAAGAAGCTCAGATTCCCATTCCCAGAGTAGAAGTGGTCATGATCAGAGGAATCATAGAAAGCACCATGGAAAGAAAAGAATGAAGAGCAAACGATCCAGAAGCAGGGAGAGCAGCAGACCTAGAGGGAGAAGAGAAAAAAAGAGATCACGAACAAGAGACAGCAGTTGGTCAAGAAGAAGCCAAACTCTTTCTCTAAGTAGTGAGAGCACAAGCAGGTCAAGGTCTCGTAGCAGTGATCATGGCAAAAGATCACGGAGCAGAAATAGAGATCGTTATTACTTAAGGAATAATTACGGAAGCAGATATAAGTGGGAATATACTTATTATAGTAGAAACAAGGATAGGGATGGCTATGAATCATCTTACAGGAGGAGGACTTTATCCAGAGCCCATTATTCCAGACAGTCCTCAAGTCCAGAATTTAGAGTTCAATCCTTTTCTGAAAGAACAAATGCTAGGAAAAAGAATAACCACAGTGAAAGGAAATACTACTACTATGAAAGGCACAGATCAAGGAGCCTTTCTAGTAATAGGTCAAGGACAGCATCTACTGGGCCTGACCGGGTGAGAAATGAAAAGCCTGGAGGCAAACGAAAATACAAAACACGGCATTTGGAAGATACTAACGAAGTGACTCAACAGTCTCGTGAATTTGCTTCTAAGGCAAAGGACAGTCATTACCAAAAATCATCATCAAAATTAGATGGAAACTACAAAAATGAGAGTGACAGCTTTTCAGACAGCTGGTCAGACAGAGAGACGAAACACAAGAGAAGAAAAAGGAGGACCCGGAGCCTAAGTGTGGAGATAATTTATGAAGGAAAAGCTACTGATGCAACTAGACATCATAAAAAGAAAAAGAAGAAACACAAGAAGAAGCATAGGAAGCACCATGGAGATAATATGTCACGTTCCCCGGTTGTTATTACCATTGACAGTGACAGTGACAAAGATTCTGAAGTAAAGGCAGGTACAGAGTGCAACAGTGGTTCTCAAGACCCTCTACAAAATGAACTTTTGGCTCCTTTGGTACCATTTGAAACTAAAGATGTAGTCACAATCGAAGATGAATTTGGTGTCCTGGAAAAGGAATGTGATGTTACCATACTTACTAACAACTTGAATAATGCCAGTAAAACTGTGAGTAAAATGCCACCCCAGGCAGTTTCAGTTGAGCAAACTCTTGATGTAAGAGAAGATAGCACCTTTACTTCCATTTTGGAGAACCATCCTGGTAATGTATCTGTTCAAACTGAGCCATCAAGCCACTTGCCATCTCCACGGACATCAGTATTGTCAGTGTCTCTTGGGAGAGACTGTGATACGTCTTAAAACTGCCAAAGCATCTTGTGATGTATGAGAATAAAGAAAAAACAGTTACCTATTGCAGTATATATATTTAACGATAACTTCTGTTGAGGACTTGTCTCTTTAAGGTATTTTAAGTGATTTTTTGTTCTAATTTGTAAAAATCGTTATTTGTTCAAAGCATATGTATGTCCATTCTCAGAAATACGCACTTTTGAGTGAAGAGAATGATATTGCTAGCAGTTTATTTAAAACTTGGGATCCTTTTTAAATAAAAAATATAAACTTTAGAAGTTATTTCATAAAGCCATATGGTATTGACGTTTTTAAGGTAGTCACTGGGTATTTTTGACAGATTTTTGTGAGTTACTCTGGAAATATGTTACAAGCTAGAAGAATCTCTGGACAGTCATTATTTTTTCTTCTTAAAAATTTATATGACTCAAAGCTATTTCTTTGGGCTAACTTGAAGCATTTTAATCTGCAGTTTTATCTTCTGCCAAAAGAAAAAATTAGTATTTCCTTTATATATTTGTTTATCTAGACTGCCAGCAAAACAAATGTATATTCAACGAAAGAAATAAAATAGTAATTCTTCCAGAATTTGGTAAATTTCCTATGCAATACTGCATTTTAGAAAAACATTATTTTACTAGAGACCAAATCTTGAAAATAGGTGATCAGTGTTTATACATACTTACAGTTTCAATGATTACTTCAATTCTTCAGTCTGATTTTGTGGAATATATTTCTGGCTTTAGCAAAGTTGAGTTTTGGGCTGTTTGGTATACTAGAAACACAAAAAGCCCTTGTCAGACTTTTGTCATATGGTTTACACAAAGTGCCTATGTTGATTTTTATCTGATTTTAGAGATAAAATTTTGCTACATCTAGCCTGATAAAGGATTGCTAGTGAACAGTAGAACTTGAATTAAATCTAAAATCAGTCCTCAGTTTGCCTTGGTGACATATTTATCCTTAGGTGAAAACTGGAACGCCCGCTGTGTGGCAGATCTGTATTAGGTTTTAATGATCCTACAAAGCTAATATACTCCTGCCCTCAAATGGCTTACAGATTGTTGAAGAAAGCTAAAAGTCATGTAGGTATAACATGAACTATACCAGATTAGCTGAAGAGAAAGTATAATTTCCTTACAAGAGTATGTAAAAGGACTTAGTCTCTGGTGAAATTGATGGTTGCACTGGAATCCAGAAAAGAAATAGGTACTAGAAGTAGTTTCTCTTAACCTATAAAAATATGTATATTATCCAAAGGCCAAGGGGGAACCTAATTTATTTCAAAAGAAGAACAAAAGGCAGAGTTAGCCAGAGGACACTGTGGCCACAAGCTTTGTTGCTTTATGTTTTTGAATTTATCTTAGAGGCAGTCTAAAACTGTTTTAAAAGTGTAAGAATCTGAAATTGCTATTGGCTTTTTATAGGAAGCTTAAGTACTTAAGTCTTACCAAGACTGTAATTGATCGAGGAATAAATTTTGAAATTATAAAATCATTTTGTAGTTAGGTGTGCACACCCAGAACTGAGTATTTGATCCCTTCTCCTTCATCCCCTCATCCATCACCAAATCTCCTCTGACATTGCTATGGTATATAGGGTCTTGGTCTGATGTCATTCAGTCTGAGCACCTAAGATTTCTCACCTGTTCTGCCATAATGGGTCTGGCTGCATTTTCTGTTGATTGACACTTACCCTTCCCCCAGTCCCCATCTATTCTTGAGGTGGTGTTGGAAAAGATTTTTAATTTTTTAAATTCCCTTACTTGAAATCCTCCTGAAGCTTCTTGTTATTAGTAAAAATACACAAACAGAAAGTGACCAAGATGGTGTGTTGTAAACCCTTGCCTAATCAGATTCCAGTCTGCCTGCAGTGTTTTTCTTACTTTTGTGCTCAGGCCACAGTAAACTGCTTTGCAACTGCAGATGTGCTCCTTACTACATCAGGGCCTTGTTGGTATTTTTGTTCTGGGAACTGAATTCCATCCTGGCTAAACTGTTGTGTGCTTTCTGTCCTCATTCATATACATTGTTCTCTGAACCATTGCAGAGGGCTCGGTTACGGAATGCATTCTCTCCCACCACTCTGGAGGTCCAATAACCAAACAGAAGGTGTGCTGCTATATCAGGAAGCTGTCCTGCAGCCTTTGATGCTGTAAGATACTCTTTAAGTTGTATCTGTGAGTTCAGTGTCCATGATTACATCTTAGATATTCAATGTTTGTGTGTGACTTGTGATTTAATTTTGATTTTTTATGGTAGACAACCAAAGCTTTTCACATTTGCTCATAATTGATCCCTGGGTTCACAATATGAAAAATAGGTACTATTTTGCTTCGTATTATAAGTCAAGTACTATCTTGAAGCTTTCTGGGCTAGCGAGCCCAGTGGCCTCATTAGCACATTTGTAGTAATGATGAGCAGTATGTATAAAAGTGTAGAAACTTATGGCTCTTCGGAATTCTTTCCTTTGTGAAAAGTAAGTGCAGTCTTCTGCCACTCTTAGGAATCATCGTCAACACTGAAGAGTGGCTTTAACTTTAAGCTCATATATAGTATAATTAAATGTTAACTAGTTAAGTTCTTAAGATGTTGTAGTTATTAAGACCAAAATTTCCATAGGTATGCCTAGTGCATATACCTTTAGGAACATCACATAGGAAATCAGTAATAATCACAAGCTTGCTTCTGAGCATGGAATAATGAGTAATAGTGCTATCAAGTATTATGTTCTGAGACTGATTTCCTTACCCCCACAGGTACAGCCAGCAAACTTGGTCCAGTGACTAGTTCTTAGAAAAGGGGCCTAATAGTCACTACTGTTTATTCTTGGGATTTTTTCCTTTCCTTTTCAGTTTCAATCTGGTATACTCTACAAGCAGCCTTGTACACCTGTAAAAGCACTTTTATTATTTTTAAACATAAAATTTTTAACTGGGTTTGAAATTATTTCAGTTAAAGGAATTTTGAAAATGTTACAAAGAATTCTCATTTTTGCCCCAATTTTTAACATTGTGTCACATTTACTAGTCTTGATCTATTTGTTTATGCAATATTATTTTCTTATCCACTTGAAACTAAGTTACATATACAGTGGTCCTTTATCCCTTAGTATTTTGAGTATGTACTTGCAAAGCATGTTAAATGTTATCAGGGGAATATAATATTGATAGTCTGTAGTTTATAAGTGTTTTTCCTGGGACAGTAGGAATGGCACAGTGGTTGAAGTGCTTGCCTAACAAGCACAAGGTCCTGAGTTCAATTTCCCAGCATCACATAGGTGCATGCCTATAATCCCAGCAAGATGATTGCTTTAAGTCCAAGTCTAGTGCTGGGCTATAGTGAGTGCAGGACCAGCCTGGGCTACAGAGCGAGACCCTGTCTCGAGACAAAAGGTGTGTGTGTGTGTCTGTGTCACCTAATGTCCTCTATTTCTCCCTGGCCCTCCCCCCCCCCACCCCCCAGGATCCAATCCAGGAAAGCACTTCATTTAAAGTCTCCCTCGATCTAGAAGTTCTTCATCATTTATCTTTCATGAAATTACACTTACGTAGATTTTATGGAAATTCCCGATTCTTCACAATTTCTTTCAGATTTTGGGTTTGGGACTATACTATATACAGTGTCATAAGTGTTAGTTATATGTTATAGAGATAGCTTTCTTTTTGCCCATTGGTGATATTGTTGCTACTAAATATTGATCACTCAGGTTGTTCAGCTTATCTGTCTGGTCACTGTTTTTCCCTTTGTTAGCTAATTTATGGAAAGATACTTTGACATCATGTAAGCATCCTCTTCCTCATAAACTTGCTCCTTCCTGGAGAATCACAGGTTTGAGCTCAGCCTGGACAACTTAGGGATTTAATGAAACTGTCTCAAAATCAAATACAAAAAAGTGATGTAGGTCAGTGTGAAGTCCTAGGGTTTATCCCCAGTACCACACACACACTACCAGAAACTTGTCTGAGACTACATTTTCCATCTAATGATGGTTTTTGCCCAGCCCAATTTTTAGTATGATTGTAAATTTTTTCCCCTAATTTCATGAATACTTTTATATTTACTAGGTAGCACTTTTCTGTAAGAAATTTTCCCTTTGTTACTAGTGTGGACCCATGGACTCTTTAATTTTATTTAGTGGATTATAGTCTTTAAAATTTTTGATTTATCAGATTCCGCATAGTTACCCAGTGAGAACATTTTCAAACTGGTTTCTGTCTTTATATATATTTAGCTCTTTGTTTGTTTCTTGAAGCCCATGATTGCACTATATTGTCACCACTGAATCCTTGTTGATAGTGTTGTCACCAAAGAGTTATTCATCTGCCTCAGTAGACATCCATCACTTTTCAGCAGCTAGTTTCTTACATAGTATCTTCCAGTATTCTCTTCTGAGTTTATGTTGAGTCTTAGTCATATATTACCTTATATTGTCATTTTACAGAACTTTGTTATGTAAATATATGCTAAGTACTGCACGTTAGATGCCAGGGTTTAATGCAGTAACCCATTCAGTAGTGGAACCAGGTATAGGAAAGTGCCGTATGCACCCGTGGCAGGTACGTCAGGTACGTTGGAACTCTGTGAAGCAAGTCTGCCCAAAGGCAAAAAGGAGAAGATAAATTGGCAAGGTAGCAGCTGATCTTGTATTCGAGGTATGAGACATTTTGGGGGAGGAGATTGGATGGGCATGATGTTATAATTTCTGCACAAGAAATAGTTATGCAAGATCACAGATTGTGGGCACATGATTGGTTCAGAAACCTGCTGCATAACAAGTACTCCTTCACCCCCCACCCCCCACCCCCCCCTGCTCACCCTCAGGAGAGTGTCTTCCTCTAAACTCGCCCTTGGTGTCAAAAAGTTTGGGGACCACTGCTCTTCTCTAGTATTTTTGCTTTTTGAATTAGGTATATTGGCTCTTTTATACCTTTTCCTGAACTTTCCACTTCTCTACCATCTACTTTCAGATGATTGGCTGGGTAGTTCTGGTCAGTGCTAGACTCAGAAGCCCTTCCTGTTTGCCGAAATAACACCTCTATCACATTTACTATTAGAAACACTGCCTGCCTCCTTGGTCATGACTGGCATTCTTATATGTTAGGGGTGGACCTACTGCTATGATATGACCTTGCCTGGAATTAGAGTTGTCTGCCTGGTTTCTCATCTTTTGGCATGGTAGTATAGGCTCAGAAATGACACACTCACATTCTGTTGGCTGTAGCAAAGTCCTAAGGTAAGGCCAGATTTAAAGGGGAAAGACTTGTTAATCAGAGGAGCTGCAAAAGTGGCATTGCAGAAAGATGTGAATACTGAGAAAAGTGAAGAATCACAATTTTTGCAATCTACTACCGCACCAATCTCGCTCCTCTCAGTGGATGAAGTTCTCTTCCTCTTGGGTCTAGTTCTCAAACATTAGCATGTGTCAGAATCAACTGATGGGTTTGTTGAAACATGTTGATCTCTACCTACTGAGTTTCTGACTCAGAAGATTTCAAATGCCAAGAATTTGCTTTTCCAGCAATTTTCCAGGTGGTTCTGGTGCTGTGGGTCTGCTGATCAGTTTGAGAACTTCAAAGCTAACCCTTCTGTCTATGCTCTGGATTTCACTTACCCTCATTTTATTAGGAAATTTGATTTTTCAATTGTCTTCATTATTTTACTTCATTTTTGTGACTTTCTACTTGAGTGATTTTTTTTTGGGGGGGGGGGCCCTGGTAGTGTGAGCATCACTGAGATCTAAGAAATCCAGAGCTTGAGACCATAATAGATCAGAACCTATGCAAGATCTGCGGGTGGGCTGTGTGCACACGAATGCTTGAGCTTCACTGCCTGTGGGCCATCCTCATCAGCAAGTTGGCCTACATGGTCTTGATTTCTTCCTCCAATTCTGCTCCTCCTCTTCAGGTGTTAATAGGTGGTATCACCACTCTCAGGGCAAAAAACTGGACTTCTGCTTGACTCCTCTTTCATCCTGCATCTAACTCGTTGGTAAATTGTATAGGGTCTTAAGATTATATAGTCTGCAAGTTTGCCATAGCTACTCATTTAATATGCCCCCATCTCTTACTTGGACAGGTGCTACATCTTTTTACTAGCACCCTCTACTCTCTTCCCCTGCAGTTTGATTCCGTTCACTCATCACAGTGCTCCTTTAAAAACATGAGTAAGAGCAAATTAGTTGTCCTCTCAAAATCCTGCATTTGTTTCCATCATACTTAGGATTAAAACTAAACTCCTTATGCTCTGTTAGTGTTCATGTCTATTGCCTTGGCCACTTTTTCCCTAGCCCGTTCCACTCTAGCTACCCTACATACATCCTTCTGTTTTGCATGTCCATGTTACTCCAGCTTTTGAGCCTTTGCATTTTCTCTTCCCTTTGAATGGAATGCTGTTTATGCCCAAAGGACTTCTCTTACCAACTCATCTAATAATATATGCAGGATTCATTACTCCTTTTTTTCTTGCCCTGATTTATTTCTCCTCGCTGAATTCATTTCTGTGTAAGCTCTAAGCCACCATATTAGTCATAATATCCTAAAACAGATGTGCAAAACCAGAATGAGCCCTTTAATTGTTACCACTGCCAGCTATTCAACACTCCCCTTTTGGTGTACCCTTTAACACTCTTTAATGTTTTGTTTTATTTTGAGACAGAGTTTCACTAAGTCACTAAATTCCCTAGGCTAAACTTGAACTTGGAATCCTCCTACCTTAGCTTCTTAGAGTCCTGGGATACAGTCATGCACCAGCATGCGCAGATTCAATCCTATCTCTAAAACATACTCCATAACAATTCACTGCCTATGCTTTCCACTGCCTCTGTTTTTATGTATGCCTACATCATCTTTTCCTTCAGTCACCTCTTAACCGATCTCATTCTGGGTAGGAACCAGAGAGTTTTTTTTTTAAACATGCAATATGATTATATCATCCGTTGCTTTAAGCCCTGCAGTGTGTCCTGCTACACTTCATTTCTTACCTACAGGCCCAGTTTAACTTTTGAGTTCCATGAATACTGTGTACAGTGTAAACAAAAATCTAGATACAAGCATTCCTTTTTTTATCCTTTTTTAAAATTTGCATTTTGTCTCCTGAAGTGCTGAGATTTTAGACATGCACCAGCATGCCCCTCGCCCTGTTGTTGTTTTCTAATTTCTTCTGTCTTGAAGATTTCAGTTGAAACGTGTCCTGCTTAGAACGATGCTACTTTACCACTGTGTTGAAATAGTTTTCTCCATGTCACCATGGTTGGTAATTACTTGTATTTTTATCTCTTTGTGTCTGTCTTTCTCATCCAGTCAGGTGCCGCTTTCATAAATGACGCTTTTTTCATTTATCTCCACATAGTAATGGCTTTTCACAGTTCCTGACATAAAGCACTTTGTAATAGGTCAGTTAAATTAATACCCTGTTAAAGAGAACATCTAAGACTGAGATCTTTCTTCATACCATTTTCTGATACTCGCCTGCTTCCTTGTTTGGTTTTGGTCATATTTGACCTATAAATCTGCCTGATGATTCCACTTTGGGGATGTCAGTTCTTTCAGGTGTAGTTTATACTATAATTGATTTTTTTTGTTTTGTTTTGTTTTGTTTGACAGTACTGGGAATTGAATCCAGGTCATTGCACATGCAAGGCAAACATTTTAGCCCTGACCTACATCTTTGACCCTTTAAAAAACTTAAAAAAATTTTTTTTGAGAGACAGTCTCTCTAATTTGTTCCATTTGGTATTGAACTTGTGATTCTTCTGCCTCAGCCTCCAGAATAGCTGAGATTACAGGAATGTGTTGCCAGTTTTGGTTTTGAATTTATTTATATTTAATTAATCCATTGTAATTCAAGGATTTCCCACTGGTAGCATGAAAGGAGGAATGTCAGTCTTGTCAAAGAGAATTTGAGAGCTGATTTCTTTTTCTTGCTTAAAAATCCAAACTTAAGTAGTAGCAGAGTACTTTGTATGAGGTAACAAAACATGTACCAAACATAACTATTCCAAGTTACTGGAAATGAAAAAACAAATCAGAGGGAATTGGGCCCTTGAGAAACAGAAACACTATATATGAGAATAATTTATTTGGCTTTTTATCTGAGGGCCTTGCCCTGTCTAGACATAGGCTGGAATATAAGCAGAAAGCCACAGATGGACTCTGGAACTGCCAAATCCACAGAGGGAAGACTTGCATATATTTCTTTCCCCTCATATTTATATGAGATTCACTCGCTGGCCATAGTGGCAGTTTATGCCTCTTAATCCCAACAGTCTGGGAGGGTGAGGCATAAGAATTACAAGTTCTAGCCTGGTTTGGGCACAACTTAGTGAAACTCTGTCTTAAAAGGGGATAGGGCACTAGGTTTAGTTCTCAGTGCCACAAAGCAACCCCCCCCCCCCCCGCACCCTTTTGGTGATGCTGGGAATGGAACCCACAGCCTTTGTAGTAGGCTGCATCCCCAGGCCCATTTTTGGTTTTTGATTTTGAGACAAGGTCTCCCCAAGTTTTCTAGGTAGGGCTCGAAGTTAGGATCCTCCTGCCTTAGCCTCCAAGAGAGCCATGATTACAGGCTTGCACTGCCAGGCCCAGCTCAGATACTCAAATTTCTATCTGACTCCATAGTGACTATGTGCAGGGATGATTTTAAAGAGTCCTCATCTGAACAGTAGCTGGAAGATGAAAGAGTTCAACAGATATTGTAGCTGTCAACACAAGAAAGATGTTAGCGTCTGAGTCCCCTCAACTTAGATGGGCTGGGTGACAGCTTTCCACGGGAACTCTTATAGGGCCATAGCAGGGAAGACTATGACCCAGCATTGTGGATTTAACTTACATTACAGCTAAAATGGAACCAGATCTATCACAATATGTAGATGAAACTTCTGTAAATTCAAAGTGATCAGGTTACAATTTAGTGGTAGGCTAAAACAAAAAGCAAGATTCCCAAAATTAATAGCATCTAGAGCATAACATCTCCATAATGTCTAGTGTAAAATAAAATTAAAAAAATCACTAGACATGTGAGTAGTTAAGAGAAAAGCAGTAATAAATGAACTGTGAGATAACCCAGACAAGGAAATTAGCAAAGACTTTAAGGACATTAAAAACCAAGCGTGGCAGCACACACTAGTAATCCCAACACTGTGGAAGACTGAGGAAAGGAGATGGCAAAGTTGAACTCGGCCTGGGCAATTTGGCAATTCAGTGAGACCATCTCAAAACTAAGAGCTAACAAGGACTGAAAATGGACCTTAATGGAGAGGCCCTGGGTTTAATCTTCAGTACTCTCTGTCCCCCCATAAAAGTACTAACAAAGACAAAAACAGACATTCGGCAGTGATAAGTTATAGAATTTATCAGAAACCCCTACTCATCCTGAGCGTGAATGCATCTAATGACACCTGTAAGTTATAAAGCAAAAAGGAACAGATGGATAAGTCAATAATTATAGTTGGAGATTTTGACTGTTTCTCTTCATTATTTGACAATGAGTAGACCAAACTTTAGTAAGGATATAGGAGGCTGAACTCCATTGTAAATCATTCTGATAGGATATAGTTGACATTACAGAACCCTACACCCACAAACTGCAGAGTATCCACTGTTCTTACATGCACTGGAAAGTTATATCAAGGTAGTCCATACCCTGGACCATAAAACAAGTTGCAGTGTATTTTGAGAAGGATATCTTACACTCTGTGCTCTGACTAAGAGAGATCAAAATCAGTAGTCAATAATAACAAGCTGTTTAGAAATTTTTTAATACTTAAAAAGTAAACAGGACACTTCTAAATAACCCATACGTTGAAGAAAAGTCATAGGCCTATTAGAAACTTTTATATGGAGAAGACATTGAAAACACAATTTGTGAAAATGTGGGATATTAAAGGTTCTTGGCTGAAAAAGGAAAGTTTATAATTAAATGTTTAAACTTTAAAAAATATGAAATCAGTGATCAAGGCTTTTAAGAAGCTAGTAAAGGGAAGAAGAGAAGAATAACAAGTAGAGCAGAAATCAGTGAGAAAATAGAAAAACAATGTTTAAATGTCACAATGGAAGTTGGTTCTTTGAAAAGATAAAGTTGGCAAAACTGATTTTTTTCTTCTTTTTTTGGGGTGTGGGTGGGGTAGGTAGTAGGAATTAAACCTAGGGCCTTTGCACTGATGTACATCCTCAGCCCTTTTTTATTTTGAGGCCAGGTCTTACTAAGTTACTGAGTTGCCCAGGTTGAGCTCAAACTTGTAACACTCCTGCCTCACCCTCCTATGATGCTAAGATTATATGTGGATAGCACCATATCCAGCTGAGACTGACTTAAAAAAAAAAAAGGTAAAAAGAAATATCATTAGCAACTTAAGCCAATGAATTTAACAACTTAGAGTAAATGGTCAGATTGTGTTGAAAGATAAACTTTGGCACAATAAAATTTTAAGGTGTTTATTTCAGCAGACATTGATTCAAGAGTTGGGCAGGTCCAAATCAGAAACAGTTCAGGGGTTTGTCAGTGGAGGCTAAAGGAGATTACCAGTTCTTGGGGGGCGTAGTCTATTATGTGAGCTTTGTCCATTTTTGTAGGGTAAATCAGGAAGAAAAGCAAAGAAGTTATTTGATGAGTTAAAGTTTGAACAGTTGTCTTAGCTGGACTATTCAGTAATATAACTAGCACCCATCTGGAGTTGACCACCTGTTGTTGACTGAACTTAAGGTTTATTTTGCTTACAAAGGCATTTAGGGCTGGCTCGGTCTAGTGTCTAGTGGTTTTTCATTTAATTGTTTTAACATTTGATAAGTACAACTTACCAAAACTGATTCAAGGTAAAAATTTTAAAAATCATGAGAGCCTTATATCTAGTCAGAAAGTCAAAATTATTATGATTTTCAAAGAAAACTCCTAGCTTGATTTTTTTTGAAAGGATCACATTATATAGTAGAGGCTAGCCTCAAATTAGTAATCCTGCATTATCTTCCTCAGTGCTGGGATTACAGGCATGAACCATCTTATAGCTTTAAATGGTTTTATTGGTAAATTCTGTTACAGAGAAATAATGCCAATAATATCAATTGTGTACAAATTTTTGTGGATGATGCTAGAATAACACTAACATCAAAACCTGACAAAGGGCATTATAATAAAATCACAAATCAGTGTTCTTTATGGACACACACACAAAAATATTTATGAAAATACTAACAGATTGAATCAGAGAGACATAAAATGGATGTACATCATGACCAATTGGGATTTATTCCAGGATGTGGGGTTGGTTTAACATTCAAAAGTCAGCCAGGCCTGGTAGCACAGCCTGCAGTTGCAGTACTCTGAGAGGCTGAGGAAGGAAGATCTCAAGTTCAAGCCCAGCCTGAAAAACTTAGTGCCTTAGTGAGACCCCTTCTCAAATTCAAATATAAAAAGAAGCTGGGGAGGTTCTGGACTGGGTTTCCAGTACCACAAAAAAAAAAAAAAAAAAAAAAAGGAAAGCTAGAAATGTACTTAGTGGTAGAGTGCTTGCCTTGCATGCATGAGTCCTGGATGATTCAATCTCCATGCTACAAAAATGAAATAAAATCAGTGAAATTTGGTGTGTTAGCAGAATAAGTATGGGGAAATTTTTGAAAAATTCAGATTCATTATTAAAAAATTTTAACAAGCCAGAAATCATAAAAAAGAATTTCATTAATCTGATACAGTGCATCTAAGACAAGCTACAGCTAACACCACGAAGTGAAAAGTGGTATTTCCCCACTGATATTAGTTATAAAATGAATAGTGTCAACTTTCATTTCTCTTTTTAAATTTCTATTGGAAGCTCCAGATGATGTAATCAGGAAAGGAAATGAATAAAAAGCATGAATGTGGAAAAGGAAGAAGTAAAACATAAATAAAGGAAATGCAATAAAAGTCCTAAGATTGAGAAGGAAGAGTGAAACTATCCACAAATGATACCAGAAGAGGAATCTACAACACAATGATTAGTATAATTTTAGCCATGTTTCATGACATAAGGTCAGCAGACACAAACGTTCATTTCTATGTAGCAGCAACAAGTTGAAAATGAACATTTAAAGATAGTTCCATTTGCAATAACATAAAAAACAGAAATAGTTAAGAATTTTATAAGATCTGTACTTAACTCCTGCTCTCTGGGAAGCTGAGGCAGAAGGATAGTAAATTCAAACCCAGCCTAGGCAACCTAGCAAGCCGCTGTCTCACAAAAACAAAAACAAAAACAAAAACAAAAAACAAAACCACAAACAAACAACAACAACAACAAAAACACTAAAGAGATGGAGATGTAACTCAGTGTGAAGGCTCTGGGTTTAATACCCAATACAAAAACTATAATTTTTTTGAGACAGTCTCACTCTGTAGTCCAGGCTGGTCTGAGCTCACTATGTAGCCCAGGTTGGCCTTGGACTCACAGCACTCTTTCGCCTCAGCCTCCCAAGTGCTAGGATTACAGGCATCTGCTATCATGCCCAGTTTATGTGATGCTGGAGAATCGAACTCGGGTTCTCAGTGCTAACTAGGCAAGTGCCTTAACCACTGAGCTATTCCTCCATGCCCCCAAAACTGTAGTCTTAAAACTATGAAGTACTGCAGAGAAAACTTAACAACTTAAATAAATGGAAAGGGATTCCATATTTATGTATTAGAAAATTCAATATTGTGAAGATCTCTGTTCTCTGGAAGTTCATTTTAAGATTCAGTGTAATTCTGATCATCATCCCAGTAAGTTTTGTTTGTTTTTTGAAATGGTCTCTCTCTGTGGTCCCGACTGGTCCTGAACTCACTGTATAGCTCAAGCTGGCCTCAAACTCACCACAGTCCTCCTGCCTCAGTCTCCTGAGGATTACAAGTGGGTGCCACCATGCCTGGCTAATTTTCATGTGGTTCTAGGGGATCAAACCCAGGGCCCTGTGCTTGCTAGGCAAGCACTTGTAACCACCTATCTATGCTCCAGCCTCCCAGAAGGGTTTTTTTTTTAAATTGATAAGTTGATTATTCTTATTTCATATAGAAATAAAAGGAATCTGAAGTAGCTAATCTTTACCGTCTTTACAATGAAGAACAAATTTGGAACACTTAATGCTATCTGATTTGAAGACTTACTTGACATCTACAATAACCAAGAGAGAAAGGTATTATTAAAACTATCCGGAAAAATAGTGTAACAGAAAACAGGGATAGATCTACACACATACGGTCAATTGATTTCTCGACTGAGGTCGCACCCAAGGTTGTTCAGTGGGGGAAGGAAATGCTTTCAACAGACAGCCCTAGTACAATTAGAAGTTTGGAAAAAATGAACTTGGACTTCCGTGTCACACAACTGCAGAATTAGAGATCGTCATAGATCTAAAAGCAAATGCTAAAAACACAAAGATTCCAAAAAGAAAAAGAATACTTTCATGACCTTGTGGTAAAGATTTATTAGGGAGGACCTAAAAGCAGTAACAACAAAAAATCCTGATAAAGTAGGTTTCAGCAATATAAAATTTTGCTAATTAAGAGGCATATTTAAGAAAATGAAATAGCCACAGGCTGGGAGAAGATATTTCGATTATGTGTATTTGGCAATTCTGTATCCAGAAGAAGTCCTGTATGTCCTTAAAAAAAATAAAGTTATCTCCCAAATCGGGCAGAAGGTAGGAGCAGATGCTTCTGCTTTACAAAGTGGTGAATGGCCAATGAGAACGTGCTAACACTCCCGCTGTCATTAATTGCATGGGAAATCACAACCACAGTATATATTAATAATACAATTTCACACCGATAACGATGGAGATTTCACCACAGAACCCCCATCTGTGCGGGCGTGTGTGCGAGGCTCGCGGAAGGGAAAATGGTACGGACATTCTGGAAAACAGGTAGCCGTTCTCTATAAAGTCAAGTCATGACTACCAAAGGACCCTGTGGGTTTGGGAGCAGCTGCGATACTTTTATCCAGAGTCATCATGGAACTGCACTGAGACTGTGAGCCTGGTGCTGCTGCTGTCCAGACTTCATTATTAGAAAAGCGGAACACTAAGATAGAAAATAAAGGCCTCCCGCGGTCCCGGGTCCCGGCGGCCCTGGGGGGCGGGCGCGGAGCCCCGGGGTGCAAGCGCCCCGCCCCGCCCCGCCCCGCCCCGCCCGCTGCAGTTTCGGTTTCCTTGACGGGGATATTCCTCGTCAGCCCGGCCTGGGTGCCAGAATCGATTTCTCGGAAACCCCCACCCGCCCCCTCGCCCCGCCCCCGGCCTCCAGCGCAGCTTTTAGGGGGCTCCGGGCGGCCGCGCGCAGACCGGCGCGGACTCGGGGCAGCATGACCGCGGAGCAGCGGCGCAACCTGCAGGCCTTCGGCCACTACGTCACGAAGACCCTGGACCCCGCCTACGTGCTCAGCTACCTGACCCCCTGGCTGAGGGAGGGTGAGTGGGGCCGGAGCCCCTCGCCCCGCGGGGCGCGGACGCGGCTGTCCCCGCTGCCCTTCCGCCTAGGGGCTGGGGGTGGCCGGACCCCGGGGTTGCGGCCCGGCCCCGCGGCTCGTGGGGCTGGAGGCCCGCGTGGGGACGCCGAGCCCCAGGGACGGGAGGAGCCGGCCCGGGGCGGGCGCGCGTCCGTCTGGGCTCAGAGGTGGCGGGGACCCGCCCGCCGCCGGCGTCTTCGGGGCGTTGCGCCCGCGCTGAGGACGAGAGATGCCGGCTCCCCTCCGTGTGCGTTACAGCCCGGGAATTCGTGGGGCGATGGCGCAAGGCGGGGCCGGATGTGCTCGCAGCATGAAAGCGCCACCCAACAAAAGCCGGCCCGTTCCGTGAAAGTTTCTAACTCCGCCGGTGTCACTTGCACTTCCAAGTGACCCGAAGCTTGCGAGGAGCAGGACTCGCTTCCCCTCCTCCCCGGAATAAATGTTGTCTTTAGTACGGTCTAATTTAGTTTCCCTGTAGGGTTGCTTCGTTTTTGAGCTCACGGAAATCCTCCTGCCTCAGCCTCCTGCGTCCTAAGGTTACTGGCATGCACCACCATGTCTGGCTTATCTTTATGAGGAGGTGGGGAATGGAACCGTGGGCCTTGAGCGTGCTAGGCAAGTGCTTTAACTACCGAGCTCTGCCCCAGCCCTCACTGGCTTTGATGACGCTTGGCCTTATGAGCTGCTCTCAGCTGGAGACAATGAGCAGCGTCTTCCCCCTAGAAGCGAACAGGAGGCGATGCTCGGAGGGAATCCAGGGGAGCGAGGGCATCTTAGTTCCGTTACCCTTGCTCTGACAGAATACCCAGCATGCACAGATTAGGGAAGTTTATTCTAGCTCACAGTTTCAGGAGATCTCAGCCAGCCACCGTGCAAGCACGCAGCAGAGGCAGAGGTGGAGGCAGCGCGTGGGGCATCGCGAACAGGAAGCCAAGTCCACATAGCAGAACAGAGCCACGGGCGGGAGCGAGGTGGTGCTAGCATGTGTTCTTCCCGGTCCTGTCTGGCGATCTGCCCCTTCCGCGTCAAGCCGGTGTTCTGCCTCCTACAGATTTTAAGACCCTGATCCACCACACGCCTGTAATCTGTAATCCACCATGTGCCTTTCTTCCACCACTCACCTGTCATCCACCACACCCCATAATCCGCTTCTCCTGAACAGGCACCAGTCTCCTAACAGCACACAGTTCCATACATAGTCCACAACGCCCAGATTCATGAGACTGAGGGTCAACGTCCCAGATCCAAACCACAATGGAGGGGCTCTGGCAGCCTGCCTTCAGTCCCCGAGTGCCCAAACGGCTTGCACTTTTTGAAAATTGCTTTAGGACAAAACCGGTAACTTGAGTATTAAATGCCCTGCAAAGCCATACCACAAGTTGTAGCGTGAGGGGTGAAAGAATACTCGCAACAAAAAGTAGATCACCACTTTCCAGGTGTGCCCAGAGGCAAGTAATACAGTGGCATATTAATGATCTCACTGAACTATAGGTTATAGCATGGGTCCCTGATAAGTCTATGCAAGACAGCTCTTTTAGGAATCCTTGGATGAGACAATTAGAAAGTGGCGTATCTCATTCTTCTGCCCATGTCAGTTGACTGAATTATAGTAAGCAACCTGTGTCGGGCATTATGTTACGGATGGAGGTACTTCACTAAACACGTATTAACTACTAGGAAGCATCATTAGAAACAGAGGAGTATATGATAAGCACAATAGAAATGGTCCCTTCCCTAACCAACTGTGTGTGTGAGTGTGTGTGTAGTAAGCAACCTGTGTCGGGCATTATGTTACAGATGGAGGTACTTTACTAAACACGTATTAACTACTAGGAAGCATCATTAGAAACAGAGGAGTATATGATAAGCACAATAGAAATGGTCCCTTCCCTAACCAACTTGTGTGTGTGAGTGTGTGTGTGTGTGTGTGTGTGTGTGTGTGTGTGTGTGTGTGTGAGTGTGTGAATAAGTAATGAGGTGAGTGCTTCGAAGGAGAAACAGGCTGCTGTAGAAGTTCATAGCTGGGATGTAGGCCTAGTCTGGAAGTGAGAGGCAAAGCGCAGATATGTAACAGTTGAACTTAACAACAGAGTGGCAGTTTACTGGAGGGAGATAAGCAGTTGTAGGTATAAGACTTATTATATACAAAGGGCCTAAGAGGCAGGTAAACCAGTGTGTTCTGGGAATCCAGAGAATATAACTGTGGTTTGAGTAAGCAGATGGAGGCAGGAGCTGGAAGGGATGAGGCCTGAGAAGCAGGCAGCAGTGGAAAGGTCAACAATTTGGGCTGTTTCCGCTGACTCCTTATAAGAGGAGGAGACAAATTGCATTTGTGAATAAAGGACTGGCTTCTGCTTGAGGAAAGGGACGGTAGAAGATTGGAAGGACCAGGCACAGCAGGCACAAAGGTTACCAGGTCATGGGGTGGCGAAATTGGAAGCAGAGAGGCCAAGGAAGAGAACTGAAGTCCAGAGGAATGGGAGAAGTAGATTTGGAAAATGTAATGACGAATAGTCTTGTGACTAGGTAGAGGATGACTGGAGAATGGCTTCCAGGTCACTTGCTATGATAGTATTCCCTAGAAAAGCAGCATCAGTATAAAATACATGTGTGAAATTATGTAAGAGGATCTTTGAACAGGCTTACAGGATCAGAAGTGGAAAGTCGGGCTGGAGGAACAGCGCAGCAGTTAAAGCACTTGCCTTGCAAGCGCAAGGCCCCTGAGTTTGGTTCCACAGCACCACGTAAATCTGGGAGTGGTGGCGCACACCTGGCCTGTAATCCCGCACTCAAGAGTCTGAGGCAGGCAGCTTGTCCTGAGTTCAAGGCCAGCTTGGGCTACACCAGTGAGTTCAGGATCAGCTCGAGCTACAGAGCGAGACTTTGTCTCAAAAAAAAGTGTAAAGTCCAGAGGAGCAATCTGCAAGATCAGAAGGCAGAGTCCAAGTGGCCATGTACACGTGGAAGAGATAGAGGATCCTGTCGTATCTCAGATGAGAAGATGAAACCCACAAAACAAGAATCGAAGGTGCAGCACCTGTCCACAATGGAGACTGCAGAACAGTGAGGCCAAGGAAGCAGCACCAGTCCTAGGCTGGCAGTCTGCAAGCTCACTCTGTCAAACAGCCAGTGTAACCCTGTGCTGGAGGTCAGTGTCAAAAAGTAAAGGTAAAGATTACAGCCCTTCTGGGAAGAAACAAACACTTCCTTTTCCTTCCCTCTTTATTCTAGCCCGATAAAAGTCTGTGGGCTGGCAGCCACCCGCATCTGGGGTAGGTCTTCCCCCATTTTGCTGGCCTACATGTCATTCATACACGAACACACTCAAAATTGTGCCTTCCTGATTTGCCAGGCATTTCTTGAACCCTTCACACTGATGAGGCATGATTAACGATCATACTAGCTGAAGCTCCTCAGTGAATGAATAGTAATGTCTGAGATAGAAAGTGTTGGAGGATAGGCAGGTGTGTCATGAAGATGAAGGGGTTGGATTTGGGTATTATTTTATTTACTTTCTTGTATTTCTGTCTTAGTTACTTTTTCATTCTGTCAGGACAGAATACCTGACACCCACGACTTAACCAAGAAAAGGCTTATTTTAGCTCACAATTTCAGAAGATCTTAGTCCATTCTTGGGTGACTGGCAATGGTGGAAGCAATGTGGCAGAGACCTAGAAGAGAGAAGCTGCTCACAACATGGTGGACTGGAGGCCAAGAGAGCACAAGGAAGACCCGTGCTAGTATATATTCTTCCAGGTCACGTCCCAGTGGTATATCCCTTCCAGGGCAAGCCCCAGTGACCTGTCCCTTTCATCCAGGGCATACCTCTTAACAGCACGTAGAATTCATAGATATTCCACTACATCTGAATACATGAGGCTTTTGGGAGATACTCCAGACCCAAACCACAACAGGTATGCTAAGACTGTGCCTGTTGGATATGTCTTAGAAGAGATACTGATCACATTATTGGCTGCATAGATCTCGGGCTCCAGAAAAAGGTCTAAGGCTGGGGAGTCTAGAGAGATCCTTGTTGCTACAATGAAAAATTGGTGAGATTGACCATTGGACTGTGTCCAGAGAGAGCTCAGAATAGAATCCTGAGAAAGCTCTTTGTTTGGGGGTGAGCAGAGGGAGAAGGAGCTGGGAAAAAAGCAGTGAGGTATGTGGATAAATTATGGAAGCATGAACCCCAAAGGAGAGTAATGAAATTGATGACCAGCTTGACTGGTAAGAACTCAGGTGCAATGCTACAGCAACAACAAAACTGTCCCTTTCACTTTGACATTGTAGACCTTTGCGGGCACTCACAGGAGTAATTCTGTGGGGCAGTGGTGGTAAAGATATCAGATGGTTGGGTAGCTATAAAAGTAGACTGAGGGGATTTGGGGGCATAGCTCAGTAGTTAAGAGTGCTTGCCTAGCAAGGACGAGGCCCTGGGTTCAATTCCCCACCACCCCAGCCATGGTGGCACATGCCTGTAATCCCAGTACTCAGGAAGCTGAGGCAGTAAGATTGCCCAAGTCTAACCTGGGTTTCATAGTTCAGGACCAGTCTAGGCTACAGAGTGAAAGCCCAACCAAACCAAACAAAATAAAACAAAGAAAAAAAAAACCCATGAAGAAACAGTAGATGGAAGGATAACCAGAAAATAATGAAAAGAGAAAGTAAATGAAAACAATTCTTCGAAAAAAATTAAAAATTACATTTTAGTTACCTCTTATAAGGAGTAGATTAAGTATGCTACATTTTGTGATATGGAAGTATCCGTCATTATAAGTTGAATGTAGACCCATATTTGTTGATGGGAAATAACATTTATAATGTGTTAGTGAGTGAAAGAGAACATATTTAACTAGCTTAGTTCTGTAGTATCTTATTTATTTGAAAACATACATGACTAGTTAGATACCTAGAAAGATGTTTTGAAGAATATTACATGTAATTGTGTGCTATCAGTAGATTTTTAGTTCGTCCTAGTTTTCATGTAGTGCTTCATTAAAATATGTTGATACTCATTATCAGGAAAATTAATTTACTTTGAAAAATACATAAAAGCTCTTTTCTTATAGTAATATAAACAGAAATAGAAATCTCACAAAAATGTAGTGAACTGATATGAAAAAAAATCTATGTCTCTAAAAAGTAAGTTTTGAGTGGATGACAGATCGTTTTTCTACCCATTACATGAGAAAAAATAAGTGAAAAGCTAACAATACACTAAAGAAAGTATCTGCAATGTATAACAGAATAACATTTGCTATTCCTAATGTAAAAGTGCTATTGTATGTCATTAAAAAAGTGGAGGCACACCGTAGAAAAATGGTCAAATAATATGGGTGGAAATTTAGCTGGACCTGAGGGCAAGACCTATAATCTCAGAACTCTAGGAGGCTGAGGCAGCTGGATCACAAGTTTGAACCTAGCTTGAACACTTTAATGACTTAGCAAGATTTTGTCTCAAAATAAAAACCAACATAGGCTAGGATGTAGGTCAGTGTAAATGTTCTGGTCTCAATCCCCGGTACAAAAAGAAGGAAGGGGGAAGGGGGAGGGAATGGGGAAGTAAAGTCCTCCAGGTGTGGTGGCATATGCCCGAAAGCCCAACACTCTGGGAGTCTCAAGAAGGAGGATCACCAGGTTGAGCCCAGTGTGGGCAATGCAGTGACCTGGTGAGACCCTGTCTCAAAATTTTTAAAAAGGGACTGGGGTTATAGCTCAATACAAAAGTTAAGTATCACACAAAAAGTGAGAGTGTGCTTTTAGATTTCTAAAGTGTGCTAGATTTTTATATCAAAGGAGAAGTTGTGCTTCCTTCCTTTCTTTTCTTCTTCCTTTTTTTTTTTTTTTTTTTTTTGAGACAAGGTCTTGCTCTGTAGTCTAACCTGGTCCTCAGTCCTCAATTTACTGTGTGGCCTAGGCTGGTCTAGCGCTCTTGTCAATCCACCTGCCTCAGCCTCACTACGCCCGCTTAGGGCTTTGTACTTGGTAGGCAAGCACTCTAACCATTGTGCTTTTCTTCCACCCCAAAAGAAGTTTTTGTAAAGGATGGGAAGGCTGGGTTGACGAAGAATGAACATTGTCAGCCTGGAGAGTGAACCTGCTGTTCCTTGATACTTGTTCCAACACTAACTTCTGGCAAGCTCTGTACTCATTCTGGAAGGCCTGTTCTACATTTTCCCCCTAGTGATTAGTAGTTCTTAAGGTTCTAAAGGTCTTTCTTCTGTTTGTAGATGAGATAGAGTCTATCCATGCTGAGAGAAACAACAAGGGCTCAACCAGGGCTGCATCTCTGTTTCTTGAGCGCCTGTTGGAGCTCCAGGAAGAAGGTTGGTTTCGTGGCTTCTTGGATGCTCTGTGGCATGCAGGTCAGTTCATTCTTTCTACTTCTAGACTGTATGACTGTGCTGTGCTAGAATGCTGAAAAGGGAAAAGTACTAATTTTGAGGTATCCACATATACTTCATATCTTAGTCTAAGGCAATGTAAAGACTTTTCTGACAGATGATATAATTGTCTGTTTGAAGTAACTAAAGGAATCTACAGAAAGACATTTTAACTAGTGGGAGAGGTTAGCAGGGTTATTGGCTATAAGATCAATATACAAAAATTAGTTGGATTTCTAACCACTAGAAGCAAACAGAAAATTGTAATCCAAAATGTAAAAAAAAAAAAAAAAAGGAGGGGCGGGGGTCTTTAGGAATAACTGTAACAAAATAGTGTAAAACCTGAATGGAAAAAATGATTAAATGTTAATGAGAAATACTGTCTTTATTATGTAGAAGTGAAAACTTGTTAGCATACAGACATCTGTTCCTACACTGATCTACATATTTAATGCAATTTTAATAAGAATCCTATGTGCCTTTTTGCTGAGTTTGAGAAACTGATTCTAATATGTATGTGGAAGAAATATGACCTAAGAATAGTTACAATACTCTTGAATAAGAATTATTTAGATTGAGGCTTCTCTTTCTGGATGTGAAGCTGTATTAGAAAGCTGGGCATGATGGCATCCTCTGATAATCCCAGCTACTTGGGAGACCAAGGCAGGAAGATTGCAAGTTTGAGGCCAGGCTCAGCAATTTAGCAAGACTCTCAAAATAAAAATTAAGCATTATAAAGCTTCATGTATTGAGAGAATGTAATATTGATGCTGGCTTCAACAACTGGCCAGTGGCGTAGAACAGAGAGGCTTCCTGTACAGCCTTATGCTTGTGGAAACCTGATATATTAGAGGAGTGCTAAGTCATGGACAGGCACAAATGTGATAACGTTGAAAACCAAATAAATCTTTTATATCCGTGTGCTTGCAAGTAAATTTGTGGGTTGTTTTTTTGTCTCATTCCACACACAATTCAAAAGAATTTAAAGACTTACATATAAGGGAAAATTTAGACAATTTAAAGAAACATATAAATTAATATTTCTATGACATTGATGCATGGAAGGATTTATGTAATAAGACGTTAAAGTGATAACCATAGAAGAAAGCTTGATACATTTGTTAACATTAAAATTAAGGACATCTTTTTATCAAAAGTACTGTGAGGAAATTGAATAAATAAATCACAAAGTAGGAGAGGATATTTGAAGAATGTAATTATCATAAGATTAGTACTCTGAATTTGTTAAAGGTTTTAAAAATCAACTAGGAAAAAGAAACTGCCCGTAGATCAAAAGATGGGGATAGGCCTTTTAAAGCATAAGATGCATGAAAAGTGAAAGAAAGGGAAAATACCTTCAGCCTAACTAGCAACTGGGCAACTATTACTTAGAAATACAATAACATAACATTTTATAAGTACCACAGAGTGAAACTTATGAAGCCCAACATTGGGGTGGCCTGAGAGAATATTTAATAATGAAAAGTCTTACATGTCAGACTGGTAATTGACAAAACTATTTTGGAAAGCAGGTTGACATTGCGTTGTAGAATTCAACTCCCAGGAAAACCTCTTTTCAAGTTTTGTTCTTGAGATTGTGCCTCAGAAAAATTCATGCGTATATTTCATAATACACATGAGTGTTCATAGGATAATTGTTTATAATAACAAAAAAGCAAATAAAATTGAAACAGTCCTAAAATCCTTCAAGAAGAGAATAAGTTTTGTAATCAAAGTGTGTGAATACCTATAAACAACTTAGGTGAATTTTGGAAATAAATTACAAAGGTTTGTAAAAATCAGAGAAATTTAGATATCATAAGATATTTAAAATGTATAAAGTCCCAAGCAAGCTCAACTAAATTAAATTTACATTTATATTGTTTAGAAATAAACATACGCCATGCAGCTATTAAAACATGGAAGGAGTGGTACATGCAATACAGGATCTCACTGGCAGTGGAGGCAGGGGTAGGAAAGAGAAGGCATGCCTGAGTGTTGGGATTATCCACTTCTGAAGAGTAGTGATTTCACGTGTGTGCATTTTGTTAAGCTCTTTTACTTATGTGTTACCAATATTCTATTATGTGATCAACTATTGCATAATTTTTAATTTTGTTTTTAGAGTTATAATCTGTTCTTTGGTCTCTGTCAGCCATAGCAAAAAGAGTCAGTCCCATCTAGAGAGGAAAAGTGTCTTAGAAGTCACTTAACCTTTCTTTTTTCTATATGTAAGGAAGCTAAGGACATACAAATAGTGGATAAACTTATGAGAATATGCTGAATATCATAAGCATCAAAGAAATGCAAATCAAAACAATGAGATATCACTATATACCCATTAAGAGGGCTTCTACCAAAAAAAAAAATGGTAACAAATACTGGTAAGGATGTAGAGAAGCTGGAACTCTTGTGCACCACCACTCTGGAAAACTGTGAAGTTTCCTCTGAAAAATAAAAATGGAATCATGTGATTGCCTTGCAAGCACAAGGCCCTAAGTTCAATTCTGCAGCATCACATAAAGCTGGTTGTGGTGGCACATGGCTTGTAATCCCAGCACTTGGGAGGCTGAGGCAGGAGGATAGTCATGAGTCCAAGGCTAGTGAGTTCAGGACCAGCCTGGGCTACAGAGTGGGACCCTACTCAAAACAAAACAAAACAAAATAAAAACAAACAAAAAAACCGTGATCTAGTAATCCCATTTCTGATGTTTCTGTCCCAAATTTAAAGTAGTAGCATTATTCACAATAGCTAAGGGTTAGAAACAATCCGTATATCCATCACTAGGTGAAAGGATTAGCATAATGTCTTATCAGGCTATAGCTCAATGATAGAGTGTTTCCCTAGAATGTACTGGGTTTGATCCCTAGCAGCACACACACACACACACACACACACACACACACACACACACACACACACACACAATGGAATATTTACTCAGTTTTGAGAAGGAAGGAAATTCTGTCATATGCTACATGACAGATGAAACTTGAAAGAATTATGCTGAAGAAATCAGTCACTAAGAAGCAAATATTGTATAACTTTGCCTACATAAATGATGCACAGTAGTCAGATTCATAGAAACAGGAAGAGGTGGTTACCAGGAGTTAAAGGAGGGGAGAAGGAGAAATTACATTTTACTGGAATGGGTATAGAATTTAGATTTTGGCAAGAATTCTGGAGCTCTGTCTCTTAACAGTGGATTTAATTAACATTGTTGAACTGTACATTTAAAATTGGTTAATGTTGAAAATTTTGTACCGTTTTTTAGCTACTATAAAAATATGGATGAGGCTGAGCATCCTGTGTTTATTGGCCTTTACTATTTTCTGTGAACTTTCTACGTAAGATTTAAAAAAAATGCCTTTCGACTATATGTAGAATAAACCTCAACTATAATGAAAAGTGTTCTTAAAGTAATATGTGCGTACTGCTGAACTGCCACTGTGAGACACAGGGTTTTCTGAAAGTGGATGGAATATTAATACAGCTGATGTGCACAAAACATGGTATCATCAGGAATAACTCTTTTGCAGACTACAGGTTCTAACATATCTATGATTTTTGGTTTTGTTTCATACCTGTATGCAGAAAGGATGTTGTAAGGCAGGTGTCAGATTGAGATTCTCGTAACAAAGTCCAAGGGTTTTTTCATCATTCTGATCCTTTTCTACATAGCAGCTTCTTTATGATTGCTTTAGTTACTTGGACCTATAGGAATAGAACTCACTGTCTTCCTAGACTAGTGAAATAAGTGTGCACCATCAGGTCAGGCAAATCTGGTGATTCTGGTACAGAAACTTAGAGACAGACATTCTTGGATTATTCAGTTGGAAATTACATTTTTCTCTTTAAATTGCAAACTTATTTAATATTTTTTTGTTTTGAATATTTGTTTATTTATTTAATAGTCTTGGAGATAGGGTCTTGTTGTGATATTCAGCCTGGCCTGGATGTTCCTGTGTAGCCCAAGCTGGCCTTGCACTTGTGATCTGACTGCTCCAGCCTCCTATATCCTGGTGTACACCACCATATCCAGCTTCATTTACTTAATATTGGCTTTTTTTGGAATTATATAGATTGAAAGTTTCTTGTGGACAGGAATTAAGATTTATGCTACCTTCTTTCTTCTTTACTGCTCTCCCCTGAGAAGGCGAATGTGACATAGTTACTCAAAGGCACATCGGGGTTGTAATTGAAGGCTATGAGCACTTTGTAAGTTTTTATATTAAGATCAAATGGAAGACTTCAAATTTGCCATTATTACTTTATCTTAAAGGATACTAAGCACTGCTAGAGGCATAACCTTTTTAGTGTCTAAAATGAATGTTGGTTTCCGGTCAAGATGGCAACTGAGTAACAGCACTGCACAATATCTCCTCATCGACTCACTTAAAAAGTCAAGTAGATAGTTAGAAAAAATATGTTTGGTGTAGCTAGGAAAGAGAGGAGCTTCCCCAGAAACTGAAAGGTGACCAGCGGGAGGCCAGAAACTCCCAAGGATCATCATGGAAATCGGAGGAAAAAAAAATCCCCGCAGTCCAGGAAGCTGCCGTAGCATCCGGTGGCAAATGGCAGGCAGCAGCAGATGGAGGAATGGAGGAACATTCGTGGGGACCTGAACATCTGACTGAACGGAGCTGGCGAGGACAGAGCACACAACAACGGGAGAGGAGGCTGCAGGTGGGTCTGAAATCCTGAAGCCACATCAGAAGAGGAGGAAAGAAGCAGCCGACTCGGTGCACCCCAAGCTGCCGGCACCCAAAGATCACAAACAAGGTTCGGAGGCCAGAACCTCAGCCCGAGGTAAGTGCGGACCTGGATAAGTGGGAATTATTGGCAGTGGGCGGCCCCAGCCTCAGAAGCACCAACCTCCGGGTGTGTATACTACAAACACAGTGTGTGCTCCCCCTAGAAAAGGTCCCAGGATCCCAGATCAGAAACGGGACTTAACAGCTGTCGCAGGCAGTGATGTCAGCAGGCGCCATTTTCTTTCCTGCACACCAGAGACAGTCAGAGGTAGCAGAACCATGGGGAAACGTGGTAACAAATCTTATACAAAAAGATCTGACTCCCCAGGAGAGGTTACAAGGGGTGCTGAAATTGCAGAACCCAAAGAAGAACCCCAAAAAGAGATGGGCAAGAATGATGGGGACGTCTGGGCCCAGATAGTCAGTGAATTAAAGCAAGATTTAAAGCAGGAATTAAACCAGGAAGCAAAGCAGGAAATAAAACAGACAGCACAGGAGCTAAAACAACACTTAGCTAAGCAAAAAGCAAGTCTTGAAAAGAAATTAGAGGAGACCAAAGAAGAAATGGGGAAGCACAATTACAAATCTCCTACAAAAAGACCTGAAACCCCAGGAGATGACATCAGAGTAAATAAAGATGAATACGGCAAAAATGATGGCAACTTCTGGGCCCAGAAATTCAGTGAATTAAAGCAGGAATTAAAGCAGGAAATAAAACAGACAGCAGAAGAGCTACACCAATACACAGATAAGCAAAAAGCAAACCTTGAAAAGCAACTAGAGGAGACCAGAGAAGAAATATACCAGAAGATAATGAAGATAAAAGAAGAAATTAGAGAAGTACACAACAGGGACATTAAAAAATTGAATGCAGATATTCAGGAAATGAAAAACACGCAGGTAATAGCAAGCAACCACTTTAAACAACTTCAGAATAGAATGTCAGACCTAGAAAATAAAGCGACTAATTTGCAACATACAGGCCACAGAGAACACAAAGTAAATAAAGAAAGTGAATCATTACAATGGCTGATAGATGATTCAAGGAGAAACAACCTCAGAATTATGGGAATCGAGGAGAAGACTGAGCACAAAACAAAAGGCTTAAAGGACATGTTTAATGAAATAATGGAAGAAAATTTCCCAAATCTAAGAAAAGAAATGAACATGGAACTATTGCAGGCATATAGAACACCAAACAACTTTGATCAGAAGAGACCCTCATCATGACACATCATAATTAAAATTCTAGAAACCCAACACAAAGAGAAAATACTAAAAGCGGTAAGAGAAAAACAGAAGGTGACCTACAAAGATAAGCCCATCAGGATAATGGCAGATTTTTCAAACTCTGAAAGCAAAGAAATTGTGGAGCAATATCATCCAAGCACTAAAAATACATAAATGCCAACCCAGACTGCTATATCCAGCAAAATTATCTTTTAATTTAAAGGGAGAACTTAAAACTTTCCACCACAGAGACAGCTTAAAGGAATTTGCAGCCACTTAGCCAGTATTGCAGAAAATACTTAAAGGAAACTTAGAAAGTGAAAGGGAGACCAGTGACACCAATGAGCCCAGAGAAAAAGTGACAACAGCTAGAGGAGAATGAGCTGAGAAAAAGTAGGCTGGTAATCAGTGAAATATGAGTAAATAAGATTTGAAAGTTAAGAGATTCTGAAATAACTAAATTTACCTTCATGTCTGTCACTTTAAGTATATTTATGTGGTATAGATTTGACTTCATTTAATGTAGTTATGTGATATAGTTTTAACTTTGTTTTGTTGTAGCAATTCACTTATTAGGTCATTAATGGAAGTTTATCCTAAGGAAACTGGTTGATGTAAAGATAACCTTGTGAATGTACAAATATGCACCTTCCAGTATTCAGCTAAGGCAATTGAATTTTATGTATTTATTTTTTTTCTTTCCCAAAATAACTAGTCTTTTGAACTACATGCTTATAGTTATTTTCTAATGTGAACTGGCGGGTAAGGCCAGGCTTAACAATAACAACAAAGATGTAGGAAAATATGGAAAAAAAACTTTTGGTGAATATCCCAACAAAGGGATTGGTTGGATTCAGAGAAGAGATATCAAGATCTAACTACTGTGAACCCATTAGAGGAATAGGAAGCTGGGGTAGAGTGGTGACTTAAGGGAAACAACTTAGGTGCGGAAGATTAATATGTTAAACACTGTATGGTTTCTTGGACTTGGAAAACCCAGAACACAGACATTCTTTGGAACCATATGAAGTGAGAGCTGGAGCTGGGGGAAGGGACAGGGAGCGGGTGGGAGGGTAGAAGATGGGAAGGGATTGTAAAGTCGATATGATACATAGATGTATGAAACACCCACATTCATTGTAAATACTATGTATTACATTTGTATATTAAAAAAAATAGTGGGAAAAATAAATAAAAACATATTGAATCAAAAAAAATAAAATGAATGTTGTTTTCTTTTTGAAAAAACACTCGTAACTGAAGTAATTTACAGATGCTTCTGAGTTCTGCCACTGAACATTCAAGCGTGACATGTAGGATATTAACATCCAAGTTTTTGGTCAGGCTTATGAGAATCATCATTTCCTTTTTCTTCAGGTTACTCTGGACTTTATGAAGCCATTGAAAGTTGGGATTTCCAGAAAGTTGAAAAGCTAGAGGAACACAGAACACTCTTGAGACGTTTACAACCACAATTTAAAGCCATGATCATACCAAAAGATATCCTCCCTGATATAGCTGAATGTTTGATTGATCAGGAATGTGAAGAAATTTTGCAGGTAAGTTAACAGAATATGCTACATTTAAATGAAATAATTACAATATGAGAAATGGCTTGTTTTATAACTAAGAGACTCGAAACACAGAAAGGCCCTCATATAAAAGGCATAATTACCTAGTTATATTTTTAATATGAATTGAATAATTTTTATGACACATTTTTCAAGTTTGACCTGTTTTTGGTTATATTACCTTATTTTCTGAATGTTTTGTGCAAATTAACATTGAACAATTCAGCTATTAAAAAGAAAAAGGATGTAAAACTATCAGTTAAGCATTTAGTTTCTGGCCACAGATCAATTTTGTTACAATCCTGGTTCAGACACCTGTGGTGGCGTACACCTATAATCCCAGCACTCAAGAGGCTGAGGCAAGAGGCTTTCTGTGAGTTGGAGGACTGCCTGGGCTACATAGTGAGTGCAGGACCAGCCAACTACAGAGCAAGACCCTGTCTCAAAAAACAAACAAAAACAAAAAATCCCAGGTCAGCCAATTAATAGTGGTATAATCTTGGGTAGTGTACTTGGCTCCTGTAAGCTAAGGATCTGTCTCTTCATGCATGAAGTGGGAAAACTATAGAACTTTAATAATAGGGTATTTTTATAAGTGTTGGATGAGAATATATGTGAGGTGCTTACATAAGCCTGACACATAATAATAATTGCATAATAAATTTTAGTTAATAATGAAAGTTATATAAACCCCTCTACCCTGAGGAAACCATTTGTTAATGTTTTGTTACATCCTTCCAAATGTCCCTCTTTGCCACTATATTCATATTGTGTGTAGTTGGCAGATGGATTTTGTCCTAAGATTGTTGGTCACGATAGGCATAAGGACTTGAAGGAGATAAGACGGCTTGGTGTGACGGAGTGATAGCATGTGTGAAAACTCAGTGATGAAGGAAAGTACCTAGCTGGGCAGCTTAGTGAGACCCAGTCTCAAAATAAAAAAAAAAAATTTTTAGAAGGACTAGGGATGTGTCTTAGTTACTTTTTCGTTGCTGTGACTCAATACCTGACATGCACAAATTTAGGAAAGGAAAGGTTTATTTTAGCTTACAGTTTCAGATGGTCACAGTCCATTCAGGGGCGGCAGGCAGCAACTGAAGTACATGGCAGGGGCAGAAAGGTGGAGGCAGCTTCTCAGGACATCACAAACAGACAGACAAGTGAGACTAATTGAGACTAGTCCAAGTCCCAGTCTTAGTCTCTCCTGCATCTGGGTATCGAAGGTGTGGCCACTACACACTCTTAGTCTTAACTCACACGCCTTTGGTCTTAAGTCACATGCCTTTAGTCTTAACTCACACGCCCTTAGTCTTAACTCACATGCCCCTAATCCCAACAACTGCAATCCACGCCCCCCCCCCCCCCCCCCCCCCCCCCCCCCCCCCCCCCCCCCCCCCCCCCCCGCAGGCCAGACCCCAATCCACCAACATTACATGGCTCCATAGACAATCCATATCATTAAAATACATGAGACTTTTGGGGGACACTCCAGATCCTAACCACAACAGGATGTAACTCAATACAAAAGCCAGTTCAGTATTCAGTAACACATTTGCACATGTGCACATGCATGTGCACACGCACACACACACACTAATAAACGATGTTGAATGGGGCAAAAGTGATGATAATTAAATTCATTGAACCATAACTCACAATGATTTTCAATCATATGGTATTCAAATTGATATTTGTTCAGTGAAAACTCATAAAAGGTAAATTTTAAATAATCGGTCAACAAACTCTATTTGCCTTGCTTAGGTGTCCTCAACCAAGGGGCCGATGGCAGGTGCAGAAAAGCTGGTCGAGTGCCTTCTCAGGTCAGACAAGGAGAACTGGCCCAAGACTTTGAAACTGGCTTTGGAGAAAGATGAGAACAACTTCAATCAGATGTGGCTTGTAGACAAAGGTATGATATCCCAAGGATGAGCTCGGAGGGAGGAAGGGAGGTCCAGGAACGAACACATGGTCTTCTCGCATGATTCACATTGGAGCCATTGTTGCTTTTTGCTTACCAGCACGAGCACTTTCCCTTCAGTCACTGAAGGCTGCAGCATTTAGAGGGACCAGCATGATCCCAGGAGGGAGGGAGGTACTTGACTGTAGAGTTAGTTTGATTGCATATACTCCCCATATGGACAAGGGCTCAGAATTAGCCTATGTGGCTGGAAGAATTTGGGAAAGACCGAGTCTGAGCTTCTAGTCTGGGTTTAGGTTATCAGAAGAATAGGTTGAGAACTTTAGAGTTAAAGGTTTGAAAGACTTACTCCTTTTCAGAGTTGAATCGTGGTAGATATTATCTGGTTCTCATGTGAGGAAGCCATTTGGAACTGAAAAGAGAGGGGTGAAAGAAGAATTTTCTTTGAGTAAGTGTTTGGGCCATCATTTGACTTCTTGAAAGTAACATCTTCTCACGGCTGAGCTTGGTAAACATCCAAGCATCTACCATTAGCCTCGTCTAGGCTTCTTTAAATGGTTTGTTGCTCCCTAAATTGTGCTTGAGCTCACATCTAGCCAGATGTGGTGGCCCATGCCTATAGTCCTGGTTACTTGGGAGGCTGAGGCAGGAGTATCAAAAGTTTGAGTCCAGCCTGGCTAACTTAGCAAGATCCCTCCCCACAAAATAAATAAATAAATAAATAAATAAATAAATAAATAAATAAATAAATAAAATAAAAAAATAAAAAAATTGGGAGGGGTGGAAGCTCAGCTCAGTGAACTGGACTACGGTGCTCAAGGCCCTGTATTCAACCTACAGTACTGCACATCTGATTTCTTAAGTCAGGTGTCAGTGAGAGATATTCCTGTCTGCTAAGTCAAGCCTCTCTCTCTCTCTCTCTCTCGCTCTCTCTGTCTCTTTCTCTCTCTCTCTTTTGTGGGCCTTTATACTGAGCTACATCCTTAGCCCACTTTTTATTTTTTAAATTTTGAGACAAGACTTGCTAAGTTACTGAGTTGCCTAGGCTGGGCTTGAACTTGCAGTCCTCCTGCCTCAGACTACTGAAGTGCTGGGATTACAGAATTGTACCACTAGAACTGGCTAAGGGTCTCTTCTTTAGTATGTGTATGAATTTCCTGGAGATCTTATTAAAAATACAGATTCTGGGGCTAGAGGCATAGCTCAGTGGTTAAGAGTGCTTGTCTGGCTAGTGTGGGGCCCTAGGTTCAGTTTCCCAGTACCACATAGGCTGGGGTGTGGTAGCACCTGACATCTGTAGAAAATAATTGAATAAATAGGAAATAAAGGCCTGCACCATGGGCCTGGCTCAGTTTTTTTTAAAAAATGCAGCTTATGGTTCAGTAGGCGCTCAAAATTCACATTCTAGCTTCTCCACACCCTCCCTCATATCCTCGAGCAGCTGGGCTAGTGCCACTGTCTCCCTTCAGCTGCCATCATGATTATCCACTGGGACCGCGTCAGCTGTGATGAGATGTTCTCTAACATTTACAAGATCCAGGAGATGGGTTGTTGCTGGAGGTGGAGGGCAGGGAAAGGTGGGCAGTAGGACGGAGCGTAGTGTTGATGACTTGGTCGTTGGTGGGAAGGCCTCCACTGACCCCGAGAACCAGAGGGCAAATGTACTGGAAGCACAGTAGCTGCTGGTGTTGACATTCTCACAAGCCATCACTTGGCATCACCAAAGGAGCCTATAGGAAGTACATCAAAAATTACATGAAATCAACCAAAGGCAAATTTGAAGAGTAGAATCTTTTATGACAGAGGCTACAGAACAAACCAAGCACATCCTTGCTGATTTCAGAAACTACCATTCCATATTAGTGCCACCGTGAATCCCAATGGCATGACTCTCTCCTGGGCTACTGGGAGAAAGCTGTGATCCCATTTATGATTTTCTTTAAAGATGTTGAGAAATGGAAAAATGTTAACAAATTTTGCAGTTAGTTTGGATCTGTCATCTGTCGTCATAGCTGGCTGCTTGTCACCCACACAACACCAGAATTTAAGATAGATGGGACTGATGTCCTCTTGACTGAATTGTTTTTGTGTGTATGTGTGAGACAGGATCTCACTCTGTAGTTCAGGCTGGTCCTGAACTCACTGTGTAGCCCAGGTTGGCCTCTGAATTATTTATGTTGATTACTTTTGATTTGGAGTAGAGGCATTGTTTTTAGGGAAAAGCATGAAAATAAAGGGCATTTAAGCTTATTTGAGAGAATGCCTTCTGGTTTAATACACATATAAACTAAATTCATTGTAGTGTTCCTGCAGGAGCGAGAGCCTAGTCATAGGCCACCACTAGAAAGCCCAGACTGTCTTCAGATAACTTCTGCTCTAGAAGCTACTTCTGGGACTGGAGTAGAGGACAAGAATTGAGGTTTTGAGGCTCAGTAAAGGGAAAGACCGTGCACTCACAGTGCCAGTATTGGAATTGGAGCTGTATACATTTCATCACCTATCACAGAAGTAGCTAACCCTGAAAGAGATTACCAAAAGAATAAAAAGACTAACTCAGTTGGGAGAAAAAAATTTGCACTTCTTACAAGCTCCTAAATTTGCTGGATAATGTTCCACACTTTGAATAATATAGTTGTAAATGACAGTGGAATTCACCCACCAGATTGAGACTTCAAACTCAAATGATATCACTCTACTTGTTCTACAACATGAAGGGGCGTGGTGGTGAGAAATCTTAATGAAAATGTGAAATTTGAGATCTTAGTATTCTAGATTTTAGATTTTGTGGAATTTTCACAGTCAAAACTATAATCAGATTATGTTAATATTCTGGTGTTTTGTCTCACAACAAAAGATGTAAAAGATGTCGAAATGAAAAATGCTGAGAGTGATAGAATGGAAACTTCTGAAATACAGATTTTCTACCGGGAAGATCCAGAACACCAAAATCTTAGTTGGAGTTCCTGTCCACCTGCAGGTACCTGGCATGTTTTTTATGTTGGTGTTCTTCATACTCTCCATATATTTTGTAAGGGGATGTTTTTTTTTTTTTTGCAGTCCCAAAAGTCATAACCTTGTGAAAATATTTTTTAAGGAAAATTAAGAAAGAAAAGTCAATTTATTTTAATATAGATACTTTATAATTAGAAACATCAATTTCTTCTCCCATAGCTGCTAATTCCTTTATTTAGATATATTTTTAAGTCTTGCTTTCCCACTAAGAAAGTATGTACATGTCTGCATTGGAAATACAAATATATTTTCACTAAAACCTCAATGTCTATGAAATCCAAAGCCTTTCTTTTAAAAAATGATTTCTCTGTGTGAGCTGCTTCCCCAGTGTTCTTCTCAGATCCCAGGGCTGCCAGGCAAGTGAAAGGTGTGTGCTACCCAAGTGTGCCTAGCTGAGCTCTCATCTGTGCCCTTTGCAGGCTGTGCCAGAGGAGCTCCTCGTTTGTGTGCTCATGCACTGAAGTAGCGCCACTGTGCAAAGCTCACTATGGCCCTGTAAGGCCTTGAGTTTCTTGAAGTGTGCATATTTTCATGACTGTTTTATAGGACAGCAGAAGAGTGCATAATATACTAAAGAGTTATTTATTAAAGGATTTCAGGAAAGAAATTAGGATTAATAGTGACGAGTGTAAGAAGAAAAAAGTGATTTTTAGGAGAATATAGAAAGAAACATTATTCCTGCAACTGATTGATACAAGTGTGCTTGTTGGTTTTCTAGAGTAAAATAAATGAATGTAAGTTGCTTTAAATATTTATGATATGTAAAGATCCTTAGAGGTATCAAGTGAAATAATTCCCTTATCTTTGTAGAACTTCTCCTTTTCTTTAAAATGGGTATGTCTGACTCCTTAGATGATTTTCAATGTCTTCACCTCTGAACATTTTATATGGTGCTTCTAATTGAGATACTGCCTCTGAGTTTTCAAATTTTTCTGTTTATACCGAAAGAAAATATTGTTTAAAAGCCTGAAGAATTATAAAACATGGTGTTCCTCCGTAGGAAATTGCTTTGAGAATCCAACATTCACCATTCCATTTCCTTCAATAATCTTGCTGACTTTCTTGTTTTGGTCCATGTGGCTTTGACCTAACTGGCAATCGCCTGTTTTGTTTTGACTTAGGTCATTCTTGCTCTACTTAATTAGGCTCTCATGATTATTTGAAAAAGAATTCACTATTTTTTCCTCTTTCTTGCCATTGATACTTTGTAATTGAGAAAGAATTCTTTAAATCAGTGGATAAGCTGTAATGTGAGAAACAAACTTAAAAACTCTTTCAAGTGAAGCCTTTCTGGCTGGAGTCAGAATTCATTTTCAGAACTAAAGTTGTTGCTGGGATTCCTCGGAAAGGTAACAATTTGGTAATTTGGTTCTTTTTTCTTATAGAAGTGTCTCTTACTAACAGACCATTTAAAGCAAGAAATTACCAACTAGAGCTTGCTTTGCCTGCCAAGGAAGGAAAAAATACCATAATATGCGCTCCTACTGGTAAGCCAGTGGCCGTTACTTACGTCATTTATCTCTCTGTTTACTTTCTTTTCTTTTACTGAATGGAAATTTCAGTCTTTTTTCTTGTTTCACTTGTCTTTGCAAAAACTACCTTACTGATAGAGTTGTAACATATTTTAAGTGACATGAACAGAAAAAGGCACATGCCCTTTTCCAGCTTGCTGTGGTTCTCGCTACTGGAATACTTGTTACTTAATAAGTATTTTGATTTTTTTAGTTCTAGTTTGAATTCTGCAGTTCTTTTTCCATCTGACTATTAGTTGCTTACCTGTCAGCTTGGTAGTATTTAAAGAGCCAAAATAAATATCTTTCTACAGAAAGATATAATATTAGTCACATTTTTCTTTTTTACCTATGTATTAAAAGGTTGTGGAAAAACATTTGTTTCACTTCTTATATGTGAGCATCATCTTCAGAGATTTCCACGAGGGCGGAAAGGGAAAGTCGTCTTTCTTGCTAATCATGTCCCTGTATATGAGCAGCAGCAGACCGTGTTCTCAAGCTATTTTGAAAGACTTGGGTAGGTGCTAATTCCGACTTCTTTTTCATGTAGCTAATGTGTTTTCTGTTTCATTTTTTAAAACCCATGATTTAAAAAATTTCGTAGTAATGTCAGGATGGGACTGGAAAGCAAAAACGGGGACAGGAAGGAAATGTGAATTGTGCATATATATATGTATACACGCTAATGAAAATGGGACAATATTTCACAGTAGTTCCAGCTTTCTAAAATAGTAGATGTAGTTTCATCATGGATTCAAATCTCATTTGTTAAATATACCAGAAATCCTAAGCCCTTCTGTTTTCTTCTTATGGAGTAAATAAATGAGGTAGTGGATAATTCTCATATTTAAATGGATTTATAATCAATTTTGTATTACTATTTTAAATACTGTTTTTATATTGCTATTTTAATAAAACTATATATTGCTATCAATTGTAACTAGCTTACCCTTATCAGCTACTTGCCATATGTGTCTGGCTCTGTGCCAAGGACTGAGCTAGTCTTCTAGGTATCTCTCTTGGGTGTAGAGAGAACAACGCCAGCTGCCATTCTGATCTGACGTTACTTCTGTGTTCTCTCGCTCACACCATGGTTCTGTAACTTCCCAGGTACAGAGTCGCAGGCATTTCTGGAGAAACAGCTGAGAACATCCCAGTGGCAATGACAGTTGAGGACAATGATATCATCGTTTTAACGCCACAGATTCTTGTGAACAATCTTAAAAATGGAACCATCCAATCGCTGTCTGTCTTTACCTTGATGATATTTGATGAATGCCACAACACAAATAAACACCACCCATACAATATGATCATGTTCAATTACCTAGATCAGAAACTCAGAGACTCTTCAGCTCCGCTCCCCCAGGTATCTCCAAACCAAGATGGACTACTCAGAAGAGCTGTAATCATCCTAAATTCTATTTACTTACTCTTGTGGCCACATTTCATATTGTCCTTTGCAGGTTGTAAGTCTCAGATCCTATGTTGTGTAAGTCAGTGGTCAATTTTGAATGACTGACTGATGAATTCAATTCATTTAGCCAATAGTTGTTCCTTGGTATTCAGGAGACTTGGTTCCAGGACCACTTGCAGATAACAAAATTAAAGATATGCAAATCTCTTTTATAAAATGACACAGTATTTGTATATAACTTACACACATCCTCCTGTATACATTGAAACATCTCTACGTTATTTATAATATCTAATACAATGTAAATAGTTGTTATACTGTATTGTTTGGGGAATAACTACAAGGAAAAAATTTTGTACATTTTTAGTACCTATGCATTATTTTTCAAATATTCTTGATAAGTGGTTGGTTGCATCCAATGAACGCTATAGAATCTGTGAATATGGAGAGTCAACTGTATGTATCATGTGCATCTATGTAGCATATACTGTTGTAGGTACTAGGGGTGCAAATATAAAAAAATGTAATCCTGATCCTCAAACAGCTAAATTTTCAAATAGAGCCAGATATGTAAGAACTATATCACAATTTATCATGATAATATGCTATGGAGACAGGCACTGGATTTGCCCTGAAGCTAAGGCAGGACCTAACAGAAGTTGGCTCAGGTAGAAAGTAACAGGAGCTTGCCAGGGAGCTAAGTAGATGGTTTTCAGTAGTAGGTTGCTGTGTGCTCAGAGGCACAGAGTTGTAAAAGAGGCTGGTGTGCTCCAGAATCTTGAAACTCTCTGGTAGTACATGAGTGTAGATTAAGAGGTAGTAATAGCTAAGGCTGAATAGGAGGGCAGAGATGATGGATAAATAAGATGCCCAGAGAGACCAGACTGTGGGGGATTAGTATGCATGCAGATGGATTAGTAAGAGAGAGAAGATTGAATACCATATTTCGTGTCACTTAAGAGGATTCCATTCAGAGAGGGTAGTTCTTAGAGGGGGCAGGAAGGGAAAGGAATTTCTAGCATACAGCATCTCCTGAACAAAGGCAAGGTAGACAGTTTTCTGAGAATTCCAGTGTAGGAATGAGAGCGTTGGGAAGGGTAGAGAATATGAAATGGGAAGGGGAATGGAGAGAAACATTGAAGAACACCTTGGCCACATGAAGGGACCAAATGGGATTGGAACTCATGAGTCTATGGTGTGGTATGCATATTTTTATCAAGTTCTCTGGCCTTAATAATTATTTAGGAAATGGGAGTTAAGTTTAGTACAGTGCCCATGACAAAGAAAAAGTATCCTTTCACACCAGCCACATGTTTTATTGCTTATTCTTCTAGAAGAACTGGTAGTAATTAGATTCTTTGCTGATGAGTCAATTATTCAATAATTATTTAGTGGTTGTTAGTGCGAGTCTTCTTACTTGATCGACACTGCTGTCATTTTAAATAGTTATTGCGGACAGGTACTTGTCCGAGGATCCCAGCCAGGTGACCTGGCTGAGACTGGAATAGATGTGTCTGCTTTCAGTCTTCGTCCTTTTCAGTGTGATGCTCTCTAGGGCATAGAATACACAGAGGCACAGAAGAGGAAGACGCCCCTTAAAGGGTTCCTGTCTCAGTTTCTGTGCTGATTAGTATTTAACTAGTGAATTTGACTCCTGCATTCATTCAGTGCTTTGCCCAGTGACACCTTTGTATTTGCAGACTCATAGAGAATGTCAGAAAAGCATTAATCTTGGTTCTTCCTAGGTCATTGGGATGACTGCCTCAGTTGGTGTTGGAGATGCCAAGACCACGGAGGAAGCCGTGGTCTACATCTGTAAGCTATGCGCCTCTCTTGATGTGTCAGTGATAGCAACAGTTAAAGAAAATGTGGAAGAACTGGAACAAATTGTTTCTAAGCCCCAGAAAAGTAAGTGAGACCCAATAACAAGCGCTTTGGACTTTGTTGCTCTCTGATACCTCTAGCTCAGATCCATTTAAATAAATACTGGAACTTTGACCTTTGACCTTTGACCTTTGACCTTTTTAGTAAACATTTAAGCCCAAACAGGATGTAGTCACCTTTGCAGTCTTTCTCCTTCATTGAGCTCTTTCTCTTAATGGGTGAAACTCAGAAATGGTCTGTAAGGAGTAAGCGCTCCTATTCCTCAGTTTGATAAGACTTTTATAAAGGTGCTAGCAGTGTAAAAGAAGGGATAAGAAAGTCTGAGCATGTGGATGGCCAAAAGCTGGGCCAGAACAAAGTAAGGAGGTAGCAGGCAGCTGAGGTCTTACCAGTGGAGGAAGACAGCATGACCTTGTCAGTAGCAAAACACAAAGCATACATGGGCACTCTAACACTACCCTGTAACTTTAGGCACCACCTTGTAACTTTAGACTGTGACTTTTAGTGTCACTGTATGGCAACTTTGAATTAGCCACTCATGATTACCATAGTTACCATACAGGGAGACAAAGAAGAAGTTGGAACTATATATAAGAAAAAGTCTTCCTGTATTGAGGGCTGAAATTTGGGCTATTAATTCCCCTGGGCCAGTACTGCTCCTGCCTAAGCCTCTATGCCCTGCTTCTCTGTTCGTCTAGCAACATGATCACCATTGTTTGAGTATGTATCTTACAATTGCTGTTAGCATTATTTGATTTTATGGTATCTTTTCTCAAAAGGTCAGAATAGTATTTTGAAAATAAAATTGACTAGCTAGTGCTTATTGACTTGACTAGATATACTGTCCCTGCAAGGGACAGAGAAGTGCAGAAAGTACACATGACTTTGTCTTTGATCTCTGAGAAGTGTATGACTGTATGGCACCTGAGACAGAACGAATACACATGAAATGGGAGGGCGGCACAGGTACATTCTCCTGGGGAGTTATCCATAAGGAATTCAGGGAAGGTACCCGATCTTATCAGCATTACATGAATTTAATCATCTGTTTTTTGTGGCCTTCCGAACTTCATTCTTCTCAAAAACCCCACTAACCACATTGCCTTCCTCTGAG
This sequence comes from Ctenodactylus gundi, assembly GCA_004027205.1. Classification (NCBI taxonomy): domain Eukaryota; kingdom Metazoa; phylum Chordata; class Mammalia; order Rodentia; family Ctenodactylidae; genus Ctenodactylus; species Ctenodactylus gundi. Next base: position 45,386 of record PVKB01006655.1, read on the forward strand.
CTCCCCCAGATGGCATGTGCTTTCTGTAAGCGTTTGTCCCTGCTGTCCTGTGTATGTGAGTGATCTTTTTCCTCCTTTCTTCTTCCCGTATTTATTTTCACAACACGGACTTTCCACGAAGAACAAGATGTTCCTTTCCCTGGACTCCATGACACTTTGCACATATTGATATCAGAGCATTCTGATGCGGTTTTTTGGTTTTGAATCTTTCTCTGCTCTAAGAATGCAGCCCTCCACGGAGCAGGGGATGTATTCTTTTTAACTTACTATTACCAAAACATGGCATATGATAGGCAATTAATAAGTTTCTTCTGGGGATGAAGGTTTAGCTCAGTGGTTAGAGTGCTTGCCTAATATGCACAAGGTCCTGGGTTTGATTCCCCAATACCACATAAGAACGAGCCAGGCATGATGGCACATGCCTGTAATTCCACCATTCAGGAGGCTGAAGCAGGAGGATTGCCAAGAGTTCAAAGCCAATCTGGGCCACATAATGAGTTCAGGACCAGCCTGGACTACAGAGTGAGACCTTGTCTCCAAAAAAAAAAAAAAAAAAAAAGGTCTTGCTGAAATAATACAGTAATGAATGGTAGGATCATTGTGAACTCCCTTGGGTTTTGGGTGGGGAGGGAGGGTAGCAAAGCACAGAGACAGGCAGGTGTGGCACTTGGGGAAACAAGAGGCTAACCAGCTTGTAGCTCGGAGGTAGGCAGAAGGCCAGGGAAGCTGGGTTCGACCTAGACTAGGAATGACAAGTGTCAGAGTCAATGTAGTGGGCAGCAGGGAGTAACTGCAATGTTGAGCATCTGTTGTATTCTTTAGACCACCTGCCAGTGAGCTTCTGACTCTGGTTTTCCAGAAGAAGTAGCAAGGGCAGAGAGAAATTTGGAGATATCTGTACTGAACAGTGATGATCTGTGTTTGAAAAGCACTCACTTCCTTATGATGGCTCTAGTTTCCAGGAAAGTGGAATCACGGACTACCAACCAATTTAAAGTCATCATATCTCAGCTGATGAAGGAGACAGAGTATCTAGCAAAGAATGTGTCGGAACAACTTGGTGAGTTCTGCTCTAATTCTTGGTGAGATAATCTTGCATTTTGTATCCCTTCCACTTGGGAATAGCCTCGTAATTTTCACTGGTATCTTTTTTCTTTTTCCTTAGTTCAAACCATATCCAGATGTGGATTTTCTTGAGTATAGGTTATTCAGGAGCACTATAGTCCTCCTACATTATCTTTTGACTTTTTTTCATTTTAAATCCAAGGTAAATTCACCTGCATATCCACACCTGAAAAATGCCACATATAAATCAGTTTATCACTTTCTTGACTTTCCAAATCAGCTTTATGTCCTCACTTCCTTATTTATATGAACTGAAACTCCCTGGCTCAGATTCAAGTCTAAGGGTAACATCTGATTATTTCTTCTTCCAAAAATCCCTCATGTTGTCACCAAGTTCTGCCTTTCACCTTGTTCTTTCACTCACAAAGTATTGATTTTTTTGAGCCCACAGTCAAATAGTGCTAATAATTTCTATGTAGCCAGGAAGTCGCATAATAGGCACCATGAGAATATTCAGAACTTTGTCCTGAGCTGCGCTGCAGGAAATGTGCCTGAGGATTTCTTGAGCAAATGGACCAAGTTAAAGAGAGAAGCAAGTAAGGTAGGAAGGATAGCAGGCATAGAAAAGAGAGAAAGTGTGATGAATTTTTAAAGCAGCAAGCTTTTCCTGATAATCATGTGAATCATGGAAAAGGGTGAAACAAGAGAGATGCTGGGACAGCCAGGGAAGCCCTGGTAGGCCAACCTGGGCTCAGTTTTTATTGTAAAAGTAGTAGGAGGCAAGGGAAAATTTTAAGTTACAGATATGCTAAGGATACCAGTTAATAAATACAGCCACACAAAGACAGTAGAGATAAGTCGGAGAAGGGAAGAGGTATATGCAAGATGCTCCCAACTGGATTGAGTTACTAATTGGATTTGAGTGGGATTGAAAGGAGAAGAAGAGGGTGATTTCCTCTGAGGCTCTGGCTTAGACACTTGTGTGTATGGCAGGAAGTATATAGTCTCTGAGACCTGGAGCAGCTTTGGTAAAAAATTTGAAATTTAAAATTTTGGAGATGTTGACCTTGTCGTGTCTGTAAGAAACATCATGTGGCGAGTCTCTGTTCACACTAATTTTGCTTTTTTCTTTCCAAGCTTAATTTAAGGCCTATTCTAATAGCCTCTGGTTAATCTTTTCACTTCCAGTCTCTCTTTCATTGTATTCCATTAGCTGATTGGTCCTTTTGAAATACTCAGTTCTGTCATATCAGTATCCTACTTGAAACCCCTTGCCTACATGATAATTGTTACCTTTCTAACCCAACACTCTTGAGTCTTGCCTGGACAGTCTAGTTCTACCAGTCTTTCCAAGTCTTATTTTCCAAATTTTCCTGGCTGAGTTCTCTCACTTAGTACTCTCTTGAGCACATCAGTTCATTCATTCAGTGCTAGGCAACTTGCTAGGTGTTGGGAATACAGCATGAACCTGGAAACGTAGCCCCTGTCCTCACGGCATTTCTGGTCAAATGGTAAAGTCCAAATCAATAAGTAGTAGTTTTAATGAAGCATCTGGGATGGGTGAGTGGTGGTGATAAAGTATGTTTCAGATCAGGAACAGAAGACTAGAGAGAGAATTAGTTTTATAAAACAAAGGAGGGGAGTATGGCTAAGGAGGAGAATTAGAAGTAGACAGAGGCTAGATCACAGAAAACCATTCACTTCTATAAGGATATTCATACTTTTTATTATTTCTATAATAAAATACTGGTTGGCTAACATAAAATAGAAGTTAATTCAGCTTACAGTTTGGGAGTCTATAAGCCAAACAGCATGGCTGAGGCTCTGATGAAGATCTCACAGTGGATGGCATCAAGTAGGAGCATGTGTGAAAGGAAAAGATGATGTCAGTGTGTGACGCAAGGAAGGGCTTGTTCTCTTTTTAACAGTATTTTCACAAGAAGTAACTGGGATTCCACAAGAACTGTATCAACCCTCTGTTAGGGATGTGCCCTCCCAGACCTAATGATCTCCCGCTAGGCTTCACTTTTCGAAGTTCCCACTGCCTCTTAGTGTCACCACATCGGGGACCTGTTTTCAACAGATGTCTTGGAAGACACTTAAACCATGGTACCATGGCATACATTTGGCCAAAGGCCAAGTCTGTGGAAGGCTTTTGAGTAGTAGCAAGTGATGGTGGTAGACAGGGAGACGCAGGCCCAGATCTGTGGTGAGTGATGGCGGTGGGCAGGGAGTCCTGGACTGAGACCCCAGCGAGTGAAGGTGGCGGGCGGGGAGACTCTGGACTAGATCCACTGCCAGCACTGGCGGTGGCCTGGGAGACCTGGGCCTGTGTCCATTGCAAGCCATGGTGGCGGGTGTAGAGATCCTGGCCTCCACGCCAAGCGGCACACGGAGTCCACTGCTCCCTCTCGGTGCTCGGGATCCCTGTACTTTCTATTAAAAATGAGTGAGTGAGGGGAAACATTTACACCAGAAATACAGCTCTGCTATGAATTTTGCTGTACTGTGCTCATGCCAAGTAGTTCTAGAGATTGGATACTAAAGTAACTGACAGTATCAGCCTCCTGATGGCAGAGTCAGCTCTGCTTTCCTCATTTGTGTTGCTGCGTCTTACACAGAGTCTTGATCAACCAAGCAACGGAGGCCTACCTTAGGAGATGCTTGCAAACAAATGCATCCACGACTAGTACCTTTTGGGCTCCTCTTCTGTGTCTGGCCCTGTGAATGCTGCTCTGGAGACAGGTGTAAGTCACAGCAAGCACAGTAGGCTTTATCAAGTCCAGAATCTTCTATGTTTATACATCTTCCCTTTTCCCTATTCTTTTTGTGAGCAGTATGTATCTGTGATATGTAATACGGGCATTCAGTGTGAGGAGTTGGTGCACACGTGTATCATGTTGATCGTTTTACTTCCCTTCCCCTCACTTCCACTCAGCCCCTTTCCCTCTGCAAAATCCATCTTCCTGTTTTCTTTCTCTACTTTGCTCTTTTATTATTTAATAGTTTGGTTTTCTCATACTAGAGGAACTATGCAATATGTAATATTCTGTCTGGCTTACTGTGCTAAGTGCGATGTCCTCAAGGTACATGAATTTTCTAACAAACGATTTTATCCTTATTTATACCAGAATAGTAACAACTGGGCAAATATACCACCTTTTCTTTATTTATTCATTGGTTGGTGGGCGTATCAGCTGCTTCCAAGAGTTAGGCATTATGAGTCATGTTGCTGTAAACATGGTATGCATGTATCACTGTTACATGGTGTTTAACTCCTTGGGACAGATACCTAGAACATGGAATATTTATTTTCAGGTTTTTTTTTTTTTGAGGAATCCACATTATTTGGATAGGTAGTCTCTTTCCTCAGCCTATGGTGTTGGTGGTCACCTTATTTACCAGCTATGGCGGGGGGGGGGGGGGACCGGGAGAGGGAGTAGCAATGAGATCTGTCTGCCCATCCTTGCGCCTGAATCTGCAGTTAAACAACTTGCCTGAGGCGCTTCATGGCAGTGGTCAAACTGAGCCATTTCTGTGAATGCATGTGAAAGTGGATGGGGGGAGCTGAAAGCCCACTGAGTTCTGTGCTGGGAGTGGGCAGTTAGGGGGACTTAACAGTCTCGTGGCCTTCAACCCATCTTGTTCATACCCAACACTATCAGCAGACTTCTCCCACCTGTCCTGGATTTTCTGTGCCAAATGCAGGGCTCTCCACCCTCTATGACATGTGCTTGCTGTGGCCCAATCCATTCAGGTCAGCAGCCTGTTCTCCCTTCTCTGTGATTTCCTCCTGTGACAGCTCCCTGTCAAACACTGTTAAAAAGTGTCACCAGAGTGCCTAGTGTGTGTCCCACCTGGGGCTTCTTTTTCCCAAAGCAATTCAGACTAGGGCCCTTTTCAAAATGGCTCCTGATTACATCACTTCCTGGTATGATACTGACAAGGAGAACTGCCTTTTCTGAGCTGGGCTGCTGAACTGCAGTCAGACATTTTCAAGGGGAAGCTTATAGCACCTGTTGTGGTTAGGATCTGGAGTGTCCCCCAAAAGTCTCATGTATTTTAGTGGAACCATGTGATGTTGGTGAATTGGGGTCTGGTCTGGAGGGTGGATTGTAGATAAGTTAGGATTAATGGTGTGTAGTGGTCACAGCTGGATGCAGGAGGGACTGGTTACTGGGCGGAGACCTGAAAGGATACATAAGCTGCACCTGCCTTCCTGGAGGACTGGGATTAGTCTCAACTAGCCTCAGCTGGCTTTCCTGTTTTTCCGGGGAAGCTGCTTACACGTCTCTCTCTGCCATGGACTTCGATTGTTGCCAGCCACCTCTGAATGGACCGTGACCTTCGAGACTGTGAGCTAAAATAAACCTTTCCTTTCCTAAGCTTGTGGAAGTCGGGTATTGAGTCACAGCAACAAAAAAGTAACTAAGACAGCACCTTTGCGCTACCTACAGGCGTACTTCTTCTGGAGGCCAGTGTTGCCCACATGCTATTTATTCTTGCAGCTACTGGCTCTCTGAGTTTACCTCCCGTCTGTAGCTGCCTGGTATTGAGTGCTACTCAAGGCCCCTTGCTGGTTGGCCTGGAGGGGCTTCCTGGACTGGAGTGTTCTTTAGTCTCTGATGCTTCCTTGAGATTTCTGAATTACTTGTGGTCTCCTTTTAATTCCTGGAGCTCTCTTCTCTTTCTCTGAGCTAACTTGAGCAGATGATTTTTTAAAACCATACCTCAACTCTTTGGATGGGTCCGTGAGGAGCCACTGAGTAGGCATTTTACTTGCCCGCCATCTTCAGTATCCCCCTGCTTAAGTTGTTGGACTTGTTGGCTTTACTCACTGCTTCCTTGTTTTCAAAAGCAAAGTTGGTTGTTTTCAAGTCCATTGTGTCACTTCTGGGCTGGATTGAGCGTCAGCTCCTAAGGACAGTGGAGCTCGGGCATCAGACATTCTGGGTTTGAATTCTTGCCCTCTCCACACATACTATCTGAGTGTCTTTGAGTAAATGACTTAGCTTTTCTGAACTTCCATTTCCTGATTTATAGAATGCTATATCTTCCCAATGAGTTTGTGAAAATTAAATGAAATTATAAATGCACTTTGTTGGCAAATAGTTCCTTGTAAACAATTTTATATATGTGATTACATATGTACACAATGATTATAAATATAAACACACACACACCCACACACACACACACACAGATCCATTGTTGACAATGCAGAGTATTTCAAGAGGAATATCCAAATTACCAGAGAGTAAGAAAGAAAAGAGTGGACAAAGCATGTTGGGGCCTTAAGTAATTGACTATATGTCACAGTGACAACTTTTCCCCTCCTAGGATACTTGTTTGAAATTCAGAGTAATGTATATGGAACACAGAAATATGAACAACGGATCGTTGCAGTTCATACAGCGTGCATGGAGTTTCAGATGGCAGATAAGGAGGAAGAAAGCAGGATTTGTAGAGCGCTGTATTTATATACTTCACATTTGCGGGTATGTGACTTATTTTGAAAAGTGTGTTGTAAAGTTTCTCTTGGGAACACTACTGTACCGAGGGAACATTAGCTTATTATTCTATTGCCAAAAGCTCACCTAAGAACTCTTTCTAGTAGCTTATATGGGTGGAGCAAATCCAGAAACTGTCTCATTCCGAAGCACCTGCTTTGTTTTCTGTAACTTGACTGCGGAGGCAACAAGACTGAAACAAAGGCTCAGGCTCTATGCCATGCTTCCAGCATTTCCGTGTTCAGGTGGTGGAGAGCTGGGTGATGCTGAGAGAACATTATTCTAAATATGTGACCAGCAGTCCTCTTTGAAGTATAATGAATGGCTCCTGTTACCATTTCTTGAAGGATGCATTTTCTTACTTTAGGTGATGCCACAGAAATCCCAGTTCTCCGCTTTACCAAGAAGTGAAGGGACAGTAACAACCCCATTACTTCTGCCTCCTATGCCATTGAAAATGTTTCACAATGCATTTAGTTAGCGTGTATTTGCCTTAATTGAATTTTAATTACCTTCTTTTGGTGCAAGTGGTCAGTATTATCTTCCTGACAGTTGCATTAACAATTTTGTGATGACTTTGGAAATTAAATTGAATATCTGAATTATGATGCAGGTTATTGTCAAAGTTGATTTTTTGTTATTCCTATGATAAGGGTTTTTCATGTGGTTTTCTCTTTTTTAGGATGGGATTCTGGAATCCAATATGATTCTAATTAATAACTGACATTTTTAAAATGCAGTCTTTAGCTCAAAATTCTTCTTTTAGAACTAATAGAGGTCATTCACCATAAAAATTCAATTGAGATAGACTGAGAAAAAATTTTAAACCAATTCTTTTTAAGTGCAACTAATTGAACTTAAGTACAGAGAGTCTTTTAGACACTGGAAACATACTGAGTTTTCATTTTAAACAGAAATATAATGATGCTCTCATAATCAGTGAAGATGTGCAAATAAAAGATGCTTTGGACTACTTGAAAGACTTCTTCAACAATGTTCGGACGGCAGGATTTGATGAGACTGAGCAAGACCTTACTCGGAGGTTTGAAGGTGAGGGGTGTTTTCAAAAGGGAAGTCCACCAGATCACAACTCTTATGGAACTTAAAACGAAAACAAAGTGAAACATGGGGGTAGGGTGGGGAGAGAGGGCGGTGTGGGTAGGGGGAGGGGCAAAAGGGGAGTGGGAAAGTCCCTGTCACCTTGACAAGATACATATGTGTACAAAATGCTAAACTTCATTGTAAACCTTAAATTTTGCACTTATACATATCAGTAAAATGGGGGGAGAAGGGGGGAGGCCACTGGGGCCTTGTGACTCAAGTGGCATTGACCATATATGGCACTGTATTTAGCATATATAAGTTTGGTGATGCTCAGGGTTTTGTCCTGGATTTGGGAAGACACTATAGGGGCTGAGGATATGATTCAGTGGCACAGCATCGTCAACATGAGACATTGGATTCAGTCATTTCCCCAACACCACACATACACACACACAAGATGACAGGATAGATGGTTGGAACTGACATCAGTGGGATCTGATACCTATGGAAAGATTTTCCTGATTGCATTGTTTCTTATTTGAACTACAGAAAATAATAGAATCTGTGAAAGTTACTTTCCATATGGTTGAGAGACAGTAAGTAGAGTTCCCTTTGTTTCACTTTTAGTAAATTTATTAACGGTTAAGAAAAAGTTTCTTTAATATTAAAGAGAATAATTCATGTATACTTCTATAAAAAGAGTAATCCAGTATGACCAATGGTCCCCTTTTCCTCATATTATTATCAGAGATAGGGGAAAATATTAAATGAAAAGTAAATTTTCCTCCCCTTCTCAAATTCTTTTTCCAAAGTAATTACTGTTACTATTTTTGGTCTATATCAAAATGTTTAGTATCTATATGTGTAATCAGTGGTAATAAATGGAAAGTATTTTCATAGTCAGTTCTCTGGGGAAAATGTATACATCTAGGTGTGCATATATTCACTGTATATTTTGTTGCTATTTAGGTTATCTATAATCCTATAGCAACAAATATGCAATTAATAATATGCAGTTTTTTTCTAAATTCCACATAGCAAATTGGTGATTTTTGGTGATTTTTAGAACCCTTGTATCCATAGCCAGTTAGTGGATGTGACAACAGACACGTGTAGTTCTGATACACGGTTGGTGTATATTTTTTATTAATGTTAAGAGTAAGGTGAAAATCAAGCAGAGGTGCATGCTGGAATTTGACTTGTTTGTCAGTGATGTCATCAATTATTGATAAAAGCTTTTTGATACTTGGAGAATATTTTTCTCTCTTTTTTGGTGCTACTCAAAATGTTATAGCTCAGCTTAATTTGCGTTATTTTCTTATTATCACTTTCATAAGTCTAGACTGTCAACAAACATTAGATAAAACTGATATTTAGTGTTTTCTCGGTTTCTGTGGTAAAATACTTCGGTTAGAGTTAATTTCAAGCCAGCAACGTTCTGTTATTAAGTTAGTGCAAAAACATGAGCAGCAGGTCACTACTCTGTAGCTTTTCCACCGTACACACACAAGATGAAAACAACTTGGGAACTAGATGATAGTAAAAGTAGTAAGATAATTAGGAAATAATTAATGTGGTCTGTTGATTACATTTGTTTTCATTATAAGTCATTGAGTTGAAAATTGGATTTTTAACAATGACCATATTTAAAACCAGCCCACATTAACTTTTGGAAATTTCACAGTTGACCTTCTTAGTCTGGTGTAATTTGGGTCAAGCATACCACTGTTTTCTGTTGCTCTGTGTGTGTGTGTGTGTGTGGTGTGTATGAGTGTGTGTGTGTGTATATACAAAAGATGGAATAGTACTGACCATGCTGTCTTATATATTGACATTTTAACTTAGTAAATTTGAGATCTTTCTGTATAAGCATATACATAGCTCCTTTCCTAATTTTAACAACTACATTGTAGTAGTGGCATAAAAACTCGTGGTATGCTGAACTGTTTCCTACTTGTTGGGCATGTAGGTTGTCCTGTGTTTTTCTTTTATATTCGGAAGCATGGTGCTGTGAAATCTCTGGATAACTCTTCTGTACTTTTCTAAATATAACTGTTTCAAATTCCCAGGTATAGAATTACTAGGTCAAAAGGTACATTGGCTTTATATCTTGATAGCAATTGTCAAACTACTTTCCTTTTAAGGTTATATCAATTCAAATCGGTAGTTATTATTCAGAAAATTCTGATCAAAGACTGGTAGATTATTTGAATTAAAGATCATGGTGTATTCTAATTTAGATTTTAGAACCCATTTGTAAGATAGTCCCCATTTACAGAAAAGCTGGAGGAACTAGAAAATGTTTCCATGGATCCCAGCTATGAGAACCCTAAACTCAGAGATCTCTGCCTGATCTTACAAGAGGAGTACCACGTAAACCCGGAGACAAGAACCATTCTTTTTGTGAAGACCAGAGCACTTGTGGACGTAAGTTTCTTTCTTTTTCTATGTGAATAATAAATTAACTTGGTGCCATTTATAGCAAAGACTACGCTTTGCTCACTGCTGTGCAGTCCAAG